>APFE030872506.1:0-19224 GCA_000404065.3 Pinus taeda
TTTTTCTTGGTTTTATATATAGTATTAGGTTTTTTCTCATGCTTTCTGTGAATGGCACAGGTGAATTTTATCTTATACCCACTAGGTTATCGATATGTAATTCGGTAATTTTGATTTCAAAAGATATTTTAAAGAAATGCAATGATTTCATTTGTGTATTCAATAAACACAAGATTTTATAATTGAGTAAAATATTCGCCATGCCTGGTGAGAGATTCGCCAAAAAATTATATATACATATCATATTATTGATAAAATCGCCTTCCATTTTCCTATATACCATGGAGATTCGCCCATTTATTATACATGTAAATTTAGGGGGGGTTCTTAAAATTTTCCCTGGTGATTGTGCCGTGAAGATATCTCAACAGATTCTTGGCACCAATCCAATGCGAGTAGTGAGGCTCAACCATATGTTGGCTCAATGTGTTGACTGCAAAACATATATCTATACGGGAGTTCACCAAGAACATCAATGCTCCTATGAGTTGACGATACTCAGTAGCATTTCCCAAAACAGGTCCGACAACATTACCACTTAACTTCTTGAAGTCAAGCTCCATCTGGGTAGTCACGAGCTTACAGTCCACCATACCGAAACTCTCCAATATCTTTACCACATATTTTCCTTGAGATAGAAAAATCTCCCTTGGTTTCTACCAGACTTCCAGCCCTAGGAAATAGTGCATCAGTCCTAGGTCCTTCATCTCAAATTTGGAAGCCAACTCCCTCTTACATTTGTGAATGAGAGGGTCTGCACTTGTCAAAAAGAGGTCGTCAATGTACAACACCAGTATGAGAGGCTTATCATCTTCAACCTTAAAGTAAAGGTTTGGAACGGCTTCATTCCTAGTGAATCCCAACTTCATCAAGTAGCTATCGATCCTCTCATACCAAGCTTGGGGTGCTTGCTTCAGCCCATAGAGGGCTTTCTTGAACCTGCACACGTGAGATTCCTGATCATGAACCTCAAATCCCTGAGGTTGTTCCACATAGACTTCCTCTTTGATCGAACCATGCAAGAATGCGGTCTTGACATCCATTTGATGTAGGTTCCATCCTTGCGAAACAACAAGGGCTATGATTGAGCGGATGGTGGTGTATCGGGCAACAGGTGCAAATATCTCGTCATAATCTATACCATCCTTTTGAGAGAAGCCACGAGCGACAAAACGAGCCTTATACTTTTCAGCTCTTCCATCAGCTCCATGCTTTATTTTGTAAAGCCATTTTGAAGTGATAATTGTTTTGTCCTGGGGTTTGGGGACCACATCCCAGACATCGTTCTTCATGATGGACTCGTATTCCTCAATCATAGCATCCTTCCATACTTGATGCTTTATGGCTTCTGTGAACGATGACGGCTCATTTTGAATGATCGTGCTCATAATGGTCAAGTATCCCTAATACCTGGTCGGCTTTTTACTTTCGCGGAAAGTCCCTCTGGTTGCAATATGTCCTTTGGTATCATCAAGTGTCCCCCTAAGCCATGAGGGCCTCTTCCTAGAAGAGGAAGGCTCTTGCGGAGGGGGATCAATAGGGTCCATAGGTTCTTCTACTTCAGGCATCGTCTCATCTTGCTTTTCCTTCGGTTTCCCGGTGTCAGATTCTTTAGTTTTCCTTAGTATAGGAAGATTGTCAACTTTGCTAAGAGCCATATCTTCGTCAAAGGTGACATCATGGCTAATGTTGACTTCCCTTTGACCAGCCACATAGATTCTATAGCCCTTAGAATTTTCGCTATAGCCCACGAAGATTCGCTTCTTTCTAGATGCACCCAATTTATTGCTTTTCTCTTTCAGCACATGAAAAATATACAAGACTTCCAAAAATTCTAAAATGAGATACATCAGGCTTCTTACCAGTGAACATCTCTTCGAGAGTCTTGGAACCCAATGCTTGATGAGGGCATTGGCTTTGAAAATATACGGCGGTATTCGCAACTTCAGCCCATAGAAACTTCGGAAGCCTTTGATCATGGAGCATAGCACGAACAACTTCCACAATCGTACGATTCTTCCTCTCAACCACACCATTCTACTCAAGGGTATATGGTGTTGTGGTCTCCCTCTTAAGGCCAAACTCTTTGCAAAAGTCATGGAACTCACTAGATTCATATTCAGTCCCATTATTAGTCCTTAAGATCTTGATCTTCTTTTCGGTTTGATTCTCGATCAAGGCTTTGAAGTGACGAAACCAAGAGAACACTTCATCCTTCTTTTTCAAGAAGTATATCCAAGTCTTGCGAGAATAATAATCTATAAAGGTGAGGTAGTATAAATATCCTCCCAAGGAGTTCACAGGCATCATACCAGATATGTCGGAGTGAACCAATTACAATATATCAGAGGTCTTGCTATGGCTTGAGGGGAATGGTCCCCTTTTGAGCTTTCCTTCGGCACATCTTGGACATACACCTTCTTGATCTATTTTGAACTCGGGCATCCCGGTCACCATTTGTCTCACATCGGGTAGAGCCTTATAATGAAGGTGGGCAAACCTCCTGTGCCATAGTTTGGACTGAAGAGATGTGTCACAAGACATGACTCCCAGCAGGCTTCCTCCGACTTGATATAGAGAGTCAACTCGAAACCCAAGAGTGAAAGCATCTTTAAAATTCTTTTTCCATACACGTACCTTGTCATCGATGAAGACCACCTTGTAGCCCTTGTCTTTCATTGCCGAAATGGATACCAGGTTCTTCTTGAGATCAGGTACATATAAGACTTCTTGCAAATGAATTGTGTTACCTGATTCAATTGAAGAGTAACATTCCCCACACCCTCCACGGGATAGGTGGAGCTGTCTCCAAGAATAATTTCCAGGTTGGTCTCCTTCTCTATCAGATTAGAGAGAGCTTCCTTGTAACTAGTGAAGTGCCTTGAGGCACCATTATCAATAAGCCAATTTCCCAACGATTTTGGAGGAGAAGTAGTAGAGAGGGCCGATATCAGATAATATTCATCTTGCTTATTGTTAACAACATTAGATTCATACCTGGAGTTTCTTGCCTTCTTGGAGGGTTGACCACTTCCTTGATTTCCAACATTCCTCTTTCTTTTGCCATTAAACTTGCCATTCCTTTGATTGTGGTTGGAGTTGCCTTGGGAGTGATTTTGATCTGAGTAACCGGATTCGTTATATAGGGTCCACGAATCTGAATCCGGCCTGTCAGACACAATCCGCCCAAAAATCGTGTCCAAAAAACATGACACGTCGAATCCTATTATGACACGTTGAATCCCAAGTGTGTCACGAAATTCACCAGCGTGTCACGATTTTTGACATCGTGTCCTGTTTTCCACGACTCGTTTGGCGGAAAAGTGACCTGCGCGGGTTAGTAAAGGTTGCATTTGTTCATTACAGTCACATTGTTTATCATTTGGCAAGCGTTGTTTGAGCTGTTGGCAAGTGGAGAAGGGTTTATTTTGTGGAAAACGGAATGTTGTCCCACTAGAAGATAAATGTCAAGGTAGAGGGAATAGCAAACAAACTACCAAAGGAAACTACTAGTTGGTCCAAAATAACGTGTTTGTTCAATGTTCCAAAGGTGTTTCAACACTGTGCTGAAGATAGAAGCTTCATTCCCGTTCCTTTTATAGAAGATATATAATCATATTTAACTTGAGGCTGGGGTTTGTAGAAACTATATAAATGTCTTCATAAGCACAATTTCCCTCAAAATACATATATGTAAAATAGTGATGCCTAGATCTTTTGAAATGTAATATAATTCATTTCATTGCTCAGTGCTTGCAATGTTGTTGGCTATCTCTTTTGGGAACTACCTCTCATTTATATGTGAATAGCTAAAGAATGAACCGACAATTCTACAATTGTTTGAGTAGACAAAGAATGGATGCATTGACCCAAAAAAACATGATCATATGACCTCAATTGGGTACATTATATGTAGTGATCTAGCTGCACTTTGTCTGCAGAAGATACACAGTAATTGGTCATTTTCGTTTTGGGTGATACAAATTTCTATTTGGCATTGGCATTGCACCAGCACTACCTATGTAACACATTTTGATTTGATGACTTAATGAGAAAACTACAGTTGTCAGTGTGTTTATCTTACTATCTTGTAGTTGTAAGTTGTCTTTCAGTTATGAATTATGAATCATGATTTATGTGATCAGTACCACTGACATGTATTTGAATTTTGTATGTACTATGCATGCTATAGATGAAAATCTATGTTTGAAATCAATAAATTTGTATCATTAATTAAAATTTGTGTAAGAAATATCTAATTTTTAATATATATATATATATATAGAAGATTTTCTAAGTAAGATTAATCTATTGATATAATAAAAAAAGAAGTTACAGAGTGTCCTGGCCGTAAAGGGACCCGGCCTTAGTCAACATTCAGCCATGAACATTGTCTGAGACTGCCCCAACAAAGGGGAAACCAGTCTGAAAGAGAAAAAGAAGTTCAAAAAGACAACAGATTTAACCACAGTTTTCTGAAGAGACTACCCTGTCAAAAAACAACATTACAAAACCACCTAGAAAACAATAGTTTGTTCGGACTGGACCGCTAACCCTCAGAAAACTCTGAGGCCACATAAGACAAGACAAAACTAAATCAAGAACTAAGAGGAGTGCCACCTGGCAGACGTGACGCGCGCGACAAATTCCTCCGTGGCAGGTTCCTCCACAATTGGACAAGCCCAGTCATCCGGATTATCCGTCTCGCCATGTCCCCTCGCCTGATGAACTCCCTCCTTGTTGTCGGCTTCCACCTGCGGGCCCAACGTGTCCTCCATGCGGCTTTCCATGGCCTGCGTGTCACTTTGAAGGCCCAAGTCATCATGCGAGCTGCCAGCAATGGCCTTCCCATGCCATCTGTTCTAACCACCATTACCACCTTGTTCTTCGTCGTTGCCTCTGTTCCGACTTGGACCAGCTCTGTGCATCTCCTCCATGGAAATTGTCATGGGGATGTGTTGCTCATTCTCTTCTGTGATGGAGATGGAGACGGTGGAAACAATGACCGGGCAATTCAGAGAGCTGCGGAACTGGAACTGCGTCATGTGAGGGACATGGTGCAGAGGCATAGGAAATGGTGCAGTGCGAACAACCGCCTCTTCGCGACCAGAGCAGTGGAGGCCTGCTCTGCCACGGCCACTTTTGGTATTCGGATATTGGGGATTTTTAGCAGAGGAAGTCGGGGAAGCCGAATTACGTCGATGCATAGCCTGGGAGCGAGAGTTGCCTTCTCGCGTGCCACCGCGTCTGCTACGCATGCGGTGGCAAACCATGGTGGAAATAGGAGCAGAGAAAGAGTCAGGGGAAGCAGAAGGAGAATAGACAGAGGAATTTTGCGTAGAGGTAATAGAATGCTGGAGTACAGGAGCTGAGTTACAGAGATTTGTTTGGGAATGGTGGTAACCATTGCCCAAGTCAAGGCAGCACACAATCCAGCAGCGGCGCCCCATGCTAGTTCTCTCAGTTGGCTCTTCCGCTTGTGGAGGGCAAGCACAGTGAAACGGGGGCAGAATGACTGGAATGTTTTCTGGTGCCATGGTTAAACAAAGAATGGCTCTGCCTTGACTGTAGCGGGCATTTAATGCCGCCTACGAAGTGCCCTGAGGATCATTTACTCTGATCTTGGGATGGTTGCAGAGGGCCATGTGGCCACCCCATCCGCCGTCGCCCCGTCTCATCACCGTAAACACATTAATGAACACCCACATCTGGGGATTGAGCTTCCTGATGCACCAGGTCAGTGTAAATTTGCAGTTGATTTTGGTCATCTATGATGTTGAGAAGACCATAGTGTAGGATTTGGTGCTGATCTATCCCAATGTTTGCTAAAAGATCAGCGACTTTGTTACTGTCCCTTTTGACATGCATAAAAGTTATTGCTCTTCTGTCTTTTATCCATTTCTCTATTGTTTCAAGCCTGGTCATTAATCTCCAGCTGTTGACAACTCGTGAAGCCGTGCTTCCTTGTTGTATTTGAATGGTCATATTGATGAGGATTTGAGTGTCCCTTTCTATAAGGATGGGATAAAAGTTATGTTGGTCAGCTAGCTTCATTCCTTGCCACAAGCCTTCCAGTTCTGTAGAGTTGTTCGTGTCCCATCCAATTGAGCCAAAAAAAGATAATAGGGGTTGGCCCTCATGATTTCTAAATATGCCTCCATATCTTGCTTTGCTTGGGTTGCCTTTGGAGGCACCATCGAAATTTAACTTAATCACTCATGTTGGGGGAAGTGACCAATGTGAAAGCTGCCTGGTTGTGATGCTGGTTCTATTGGTATTCAATAGTGCTTGTGGGAGCTGTAGGTTCCAGTTAGCCCATATGCTTAATTCCTGTGGCTGGTTCGGAAATTCCTCCGTTGTCCATTGATGCAATGCAAGAGTTTCCTTGATGTTCTGACATAGGTTAGTCCATATGATTTCTAAGGAAGTTTTATGATTTTTGAAAATTCACTTATTTCTTTCCTTCCAGATTGTCCACAGAGGGAGACTTGGCAAGATTGTCCATAAATTGTTGAGAATTTTGCTATTATAGGGCTCTGGAGTCCAGTTGCAAATGGTGCCTCTTATATCCCCAAGAAGTCTGCATGGTCTCTGGCGTCTGAAAGTGAGCTTTTCCTAGAGTTGATTGGCCATGTGGCAGGAGTCCATGAGGTGTTGAATAGTTTCTTCATTATTTTGATAGTTGGGACAGTAAGAAGGACCATGAAATCCTCTTTTAATTAAGTTATCCCATGTGAGAATTCTTTGATGATACAACAACCAGATAAAAGTGGAGACTTTGGGCCAGATCCCTATAGTCCATATACAATGCTAGGCAGGATCTATTGGTTCCTGAGTTTGGCACATTATTTGGTATGCTTCTTTGGTTGTGTATGTGCCTTTCGGTGTGTAACCCCATATTAGAACATCGCTTCCTGTATGGACTCTGATTCTTCTACTGGTGAGCTCTTTGTGTAGCTCCATGTTATGAGCTTCCGTTTCTTGCTGTGCTATTTGCCTTACCGGTTTCCATTGTCTGAATCCCTGTATAATGCTAGGAGTCCAGAATTGTGCCACCCTGTTCGCCTGGTTAATGTTGGTTGCATGATGATTTGTATCTGGTAAGAATACTTCAATTTTGGGTCTCTGTTGCCAGGAATCCGTCCAAAAACAGGTCGTCCTCCCGCCCCTTATCTCCCAGAAGCTATGCTGATAGATGACCTCTCTGTGTTGCTTGGTTGCATTCCAGATTAGGGATCGTGTAGGCGTTGTGGTGATCCTGATTAGTTCTTGTTGTGGTCGATTATTTGCATACTTTGATGTCCATAATTGCACCCATAGCTTCTGTGGACAGGAAACCCATTGCCACCAAATCCGTGCTCCCATCAAAGTGTTTCTGTGTTGAGGATCACGTAAGCCTAGGCCTCCCTGTTTTTTAGGCCTGCAGACTTTATCCCATTTGACTAGAGCCCATTTTCTGTTTTGTCCTGTGGAGCCCCATAAGAAATTGCGTTGCAAATTTCGAATTTTTTTCAGTACCCATTTCGGCACAACAAGCACTGAGAATAGATAGAGGGGCATTGATTGTAGAACTGCCTTTATCAGGACTAATCTGCTTGCCATGTTGAGAGTTCTATATGTCCAAGACAGGAGTCGACTTTCCATTTTCTCTATGAGTTGATGCCACGAAGCATGCTTTAAGGTTGAATCTATGAGAGGGGCGCCTAAATACTGAGACGGAAGCTTGGCTTGAGAGAATCCAATGATTCGAGTAATGATTCTTTGGGTGGAAATAGGAGTATGGAAGAAAAAAATCTGAGATTTGGAGGTGTTGATGGTGGTGCCAGAAGCTTCTGAAAATGTGTCTAAAAGTGCTTTAAATGTTCTTGCCTCATGTATAGAAGGATGACCGAAGAGCATATTGTCATCAACAAATTGTTGATGGGTGATAGCAGGGGATCCATGGACAGAGAGTCCTTTGAGATCATGGGATTGAACGGCATGCTTTATGATACAGCCTAGACCCTCAGCCATATTTATGAAGAGAAAAGGGGATAGAGGATCACCTTGACGTATTCCTCTAGAAGGGTGATACGGTTTAGAGGGGATCCCATTGACAAGAACAGAGCAAAGTGGGGAGGATATGAGGGTCATCATCCATCTTACCCAGGTCGGGTTGAATCCAAACGCTGTTAGCAGCTATTTTATGTAGGTCCAACTGAGTTTATCAAAGGCTTTGGAAAGGTCGATTTTCAACAACATACCTGCTTGTTTGTTCTTTTTGAGAGAATGAATGGTTTCATGGGTCAGAATAATACCATCCAGAATTTGACGGCCTTCTACATAACCAGATTGCTCTGGTGAGATGAGAAGAGGGAGGAGCGGTTTGAGGTGATTGGCTATGACTTTCGAGATAATTTTGTAGATAACATTGCAGAGGGCAATAGGCCTAAACTTCTCTGGAGTGCTTGGTTGCGCGACTTTGGGAATAAGGCCGATGAAAGTTGTATTGAGCGAAGGGAGTAACCAATGCATTGCTCTTGATTCCTCTACCACATTCCAAATACCTGCTTTAATTAGATCCCAAAAGTGATGGTAAAAGTTGGACATGAAGCCATCAGGTCGCGACGCCTTACCAACCTTTAGTTGATTGGAAGCCTCTTCGACCTCCATGATTGTGACTAGCTTTAGCAATAATTGATTATGCTCCTCTATGATGAGTTTAGGTATATGTTGAAGGATATCATTGATGGCACTCTGTCTGTCTGTGGGCTGCTCTTGATGAACAGTTTTGAAGTGATTTATAAGCTCTTTCTCTATGTCTTCCTGTTTTTCCAATTTGTTTCCCTGAGAGTTTTGAATGTGTGAGATTGTATTGTTCATTCTTCTTTGTATAGTTGTGTGGTGGAAAAACTTGGTGTTTCATTCCCCTTCTCTTAGCCATCTAATTCTTGACTTCTGTCTCCATAGCAGTTCCTCTTGTTTGCCTCTTTCATCTAGTTGTGTTAGTAGTATTTGTTCCTGCTTGGCATACTCCTCTGTTCTGCCTTCTAGGATGATCTTCTACTATAGCTCTGTCATGCTCTGCTCAAGGGCTTTTTTCTCTTGAAAGATGTTGCCAAAGGTGGTATGGTTCCAGATTTTGATTTGTTTTTTGATATGTTTAAGTGTTTGCTGGAATTGGTACATAAGTGAGCCTCCGTTGGGAGTGAAACTTTCCCATGCTGATTTGACCACTGTATTGAACTCAGTGTGAGTAAGCTAGAAAGCTTCAAACTTGAATGGTTTTCTGTTGGAGTTTCTGGGATTTTTCCATTGTAAAGAAATGGGCCAATGATCCGAGCCAGCTAAGGGTAAGATATAGGCGCTTATATCACCACCAAGATGAACAAAATTGTCTGAAATTAGAAATCTGTCCAACCTGGATGCTATTTGCTGAGTGCCAGCTCTTTTGTTGTTCCAAGTAAAGATGTCGTTGTCAAAAGGTAAGTCCATTAGACTATTGTGTTGAATGTAAGCTTTGAAGTCATTGCTTTCTTTGTCCAGCTTTCGTCTGCCTCCCAGTTTTTCCTCCAGCCGTGTGATCATGTTGAAGTCTCCTCCCGTTATCCAAAGTGGATAAGCTCTTGGAGCGTTAAGGATCTTCAATGTTTCTAATTGCTGTATCTTTTGCATACTTTCCTGAGGGAAGTAAACATTGGTTAAGTGTCCATGTATGTTGGTGCTGATCAGGTGGAACGTTGCTTGAATGAAATAGTGTGAAGCATGGAAATTTGATAAGGATATATGCTGAGAATTCCATGCTATGGCTAATCCTCTCGAAGCATCGGTTGCGTTGACTGTTGTTGTTTGACATCCTGCCCAGGCTTTGGATAATATGGATTCTAAGGTACTGGTGCTGCATTTTGTTTCTTGCATGAATACAATGTAGGGTTGTTCTTGCTGGATCATGTTCTTCAACATTTTGTACTTCCCGGGACCATTAAGTCCTCTTACATTCCATGAGATGAGCTTCATGGTTGACTAGTAGGTAAGGATCAGTAATATTTGGTCAACTTGGAGCATCTTCCCGACTCGACTAGCTTTTCCCCAATTAATATGGTACGTTGTAGATCTGTCTTTCTGCCTCTTTTCTTCCCATCTTTAATGATATGTTTCCCATCCCATTTGCCTCCTTGCTGTATGCCCAAAGTATTGTGCTGATGCGCTCTTGTGAGCACTACTTCTAAATTTTCCAGTTGTCTTTCTGGTATTGTGTCGAACTCTTTCCTTTTGCAGGCTTGCTCTCAACTGAAAATGTCTATTTCCCCGAGATCAAAGCTTTCTGGTTCCTCTTCCATTAAGCTTTGCTAACTTCCTCCTTCCTGGTGGATTGATCGCTGAGAGGGTTCTGCCTGAGTATCATCGATGTCCATACTTTTATCAGACCATAGGGCTTTGTATTTAATAGGGTTGGTGTTGGGTTGCGAATCTGAGGCCGGCTTTTCAGAGGGGATAGCTTTCGAAGGATGACTGGTGTTAGCTTGGATGAGAGTGGGGGACAGAGGGGTGGACGGAACAGAGCTTAGGTTTGCTTGCATATCCGTTTCTGATTCGAGCTGTTCTAGATTTGTCAAAATATCAAAGCTGTTGCTGGAGGATGGCAAAGCAGAAGATGGAGCAGCGTTTTTGGGTGCTGAGGGAGGTTTTTTGTTATGCCTTTTTCTACTGGTAACCTTGGTAAAGCCTTCTGGATCTGACTTGTTTCTAGTTTTTGTGGTTTTAGGCATCATGTTTAAGGGACAGTCACGAAAGAGGTGACCATGGGCTTCCATTTCGAGGTGATCTAGCCTTGCAGTGCTTTTTCAATTGGCCAGAAACATATGAATTTGCCAATTAGGGCGTGATCTTTCATATATTGTATTTGCGCATTGATCATGTGACTAGGCAGCTCGATCTTGGGCCTTTCCGTGGCGATGAGCTTGCATGTGGGCGATGAAGCTTTCTTTGGTGTGCCAGATGTTGCTGGTTTGTCCGACTTCTCGTATTCCAGATCTTCTTGTTAATTCTTCTCCGACCGCTTCGCAGGCCGTGCCTCAGCCTTCTCTGCAGTCTTAGTTCCGCTCTCATGTGGGTTTTCATTGTTGTAATTTTTGGGGGAAGGCGCTGATGCCTCCCCCAGTGGACCGTTCATTGTCCTCTGCGTTCAGAGTCACAGAGTTAGTCCTGACAAATTTGTTTGGGCTTGTAAAGCTATGAGCTCAAACTGTGCGCCGTGGAAAGGTCTGTCAACAACCCTACTTCCTCAGTGCGCCATCGCTCCTCCTCCCGTCATATATATATCTATATATATTTTTAATAAAATAATATATAACAAATCCTACGTGTCCTGTTTCGGGGGGTCAACGTGTCCAAATTCGACACCACGAATCCCGAATCCTACGAATCCCGAATCCCCGTGTCAGGTGACTTAGATTTTGATCATCGTCATGAGATGTGTCCTTTCTATTAGGACACTCCCTCGCATAGTGGCCAATTTTGTTGCAAATGAAACATCTTCCTTTCCTTCCACCTTTCGATCCAACCTTTCCTTTAGATTTAGACCTGGAATTATTTCTCCTTTTATCATGAGAGGAGAAAGCAGTGGGGTTGCCTTTAAATGCGGGCATTTCCTGCTCTTCCATCCTTGTCTCTTCTTGATTGCATCTTGCCATCAATTCCTCAAATCTTGGGATTACATTATTGTTGAGAAGAGTGGTTCTAAATACATACCATTTAGATGGGAGCCCTCCAAGAGTTGTGATAGTCAGTTCCCTATCAGGAATGACTTCCCCAATTTATAGGAGATCATTCTTGATCTTGGTGATCCTTAAAAAGTTGGACTGCATATCCTCGTCTTTACCCTTCTTAATTTCCTTCAGCTTATTCTTGAGGAACAAAACTTGATTTGCATCACTAACTTTAAGCAAGCTTACTAGTCTATCGTAGATTTCCTTGTAGGTGCTCAACTCGGAAACGTAGGCCACCAGGCGCTTGTCTATAGAGTCCCAGATGATCTTCTTTGCTTTGACTTCACCCTTGGTCCACTTGTTCCTGGCAACAACTGGTGCATTTGATGGAGGCTCAATAATTCTGCCTCTCACATAGTCCAACACTACCTGCTCTTCCAATGTCAGATTGAGAGACATCTTCCATCCGTGATAGTCAGACTTCTCATGGAGCTTGTCTTCGTCGGGGAAGTGTGATGAGGAACCCATGAAGTCTTAAGAATTTTTCCAATAGTATTCGGTGATTGCTCTTGCTCTTGCTTGGGCTTTGTCTTCACCTCAACTCTGATTCCATGTTAAGTTATGGTATGTTCTATGCTTAGTGCAATTTGCTTCAATTTCTTCTTATTAGCCCAATGTCATTCACTGTTTAGCAATCACATTAACATAAAGTAAAATGCTGATAGAACATAAATAGATCGACAGAAAACAAGCCAAGACAAGAGACACCAGATGTGGTGGCTAGCCAGGGACAAACCCCAATGTGGGGAAACCTTTTGATCAATTCTTCTATAACCTTCAATAGTTTAGCAGAGGGAGAAATAGTACAAATATACAAATTTGTAATTTTATGACAGCAGCAGCAAACCCTAACCAACAAAGTCAAAGCTGGTCAAACAAGATAGAATTGACCTCCAATCAGCTTGGTCAATATCCCAGTCAACTCGGCCTCCAACAGAAAGAAGAGGCAACCCAAAAACATTCTGAAAAACTCGATCAAACTCAGTCAATAGAAGTCAACCTGCTACTAGTAATTATGGCAGTCAACGTTGGTCAACCTTGAGGTTAGATTGCCTTGGTTAACGTGAGACAGCCACACCAAAACCGTAGTCCTAGAAGGTCCATGTTGGTCAACGCTGGTCAAAGAGACCTTCTACAGCCCTAGTCAAACTCGATCAACGTAGTCAAACAATTCTGCGTCCTCCTTCTTCCCACATGAGAGCTGCTCCTTGTGTGTACCCAATCAACTAAGGAGAGAGAGAAGAATGTGAGAGATGAGGTGAGTGAATAATGCCTCAAGGTAACTTGTATTTATATGAGTTGTTGAGGATGTGTGCCACACATTTAGTTGCTGGCAGACCTTGACAAATTGTCAAGTAAATACAAATAAATTCATATATCCATAAATACATGTCGGAATCGGATGATCGTTAGATCAATCCTACACCTTTTGACGAGAGGAATCCAAGAAAAATATCAGCTGCCATAAATAAGATGACCCACATGGAGTTTGGCCCTAGTTGCCAATTTTAACAAGAAGTCCTAGTTGAAGAGGAAGGAATAAATGCTGATCCAGTGAATATCACATCTCAAGAAGAAGACAAGCTAATTGAAGAAAAGACACACTTAGATGTCGCAGTTCAAACGATGAACATCCCAAGTGAAGGTTCTGTACCCAACTCAACAACATCGTCACATGAAGTAAATCAAAATATTGCCACACATATGATAAGGGAAAGACAAACCAAAAGAACCCCTTATCTACATCTGAATCATAGGAACAAACATCTCAATCAATCTACGAATTTGTATCACTCTGAACATAAAACTTATGTTCCGAAGACTACTAATGTTGATACAATTCAGTCTTCTGATAACAATTCACACGAAGTATCCACTGACCACAATATTCCATAGAAGATTAATTTAGGATGGTCAGATCCATTATCGGTGCGACAATTTTGTTTATCACTGAGAGCATCATATTGTCTTGTTTCGACAAAAATGACAGTTTCGAGACAAGAAGACATTCGAAGCAGAAAAAAGAGTTCAAACCTTTCATTAGTAAGATTTGAGGACAACTTTTGAAGAAGAAGACAATGTTATGAATAAAATATATTAAATATAAAATGATAATTGTAATAGTGATTAGTTAATTAGTTTTTAGGTTGAAGAGGCATATCTAATGGGACATGACTTTTCATGAAGAGGCATCTACCTAGTATATAAGTAGGCCCCCCATTTTCATTTGTAACATCATTCTTATTCATACATTTTAATATATATTCTTGTATCTGAATGGGTATCTTTATATTCCAAGTCTTTTGGAGTATTTAACCTAAAGAATGAACTTTGTTCGTTCCAACAAGCAACATCTCAACATGTTTTTGTTTTAGTGATATATTATTCAGAGGAGATTTACCAACATATAGAATCATTAACTCTATCCTACCATGACCATAATTTGTTGAAGGATCCATTATTTTATTTAAGGCAGCAATGAGAGAGAGGTTAGTGACGTTAGCCATATTCAATATTTTCTATGAAGAATTGTCATTGATGTTAAAGGACGAGTGGGCCATTCAAAATGGATGGATTCATCATGTCTAGGCTATAGATATTGTGAGCAACAACCCCATTGTGATTAACTATCTTGTGAGTTGAATGATAATGGTTTAAGTGGTTATTGTAGAATGCCTATTTGCTATATTCTATTTAGGAAACATTCAAATAGGCCTTCCTTCTCTTGAATCACATGGTGAATTCTGTCATTGTTAATTTATCAAAAGTTCTATCTTCAACTTCTATATGTACTTTAATAAGCATTAAGACTTGAATAGTAAGAATGTGTTTGCCTTCTGAACTTTCAAGTATCACAAGTCACCTGTTCAATCTGCCACTAGTGGATGGTATATTTGACATCACACCAACGCTGTTCAAAATGATCATCATTGGCATCACAGTGATTGGGTCTCAAATATGATAGAATCAACTTTACTTGAAATGTACAAGTCAATTTGTAAGAACAAGTTAACACCTCCACTATAAATAAGTCAACCTCCCCAAGGGACATGTCGATTCACACATGTTTGAATTGGTATAAATAGACCATTTGATTCCTCCTCTTGGACTTCCAACTCGGCAAAGGAGAACAAAAAAAGAAGAAGTTCGGACCTGAAGAAAAAGACAAGCTGATAACTCGTGAACTTGGTGACAAACAAGAAGAAGAACCCGTAATTGACATCTCAGTGTTTGGATCTTGATTTTTTGGTGGATTTTTGTTTGTTTCTTGGTGGATTTCTTGTTGGATTCGTTGATACATTGTGAAGTTTTCTGCCCTTGAAGCGGGCTCGTGACAAGGCACTTTCGACCTTGTGGAGGGACTATAATACAGATTTGTGACAAGACCTGTGACAAAGTTTTTTCAGCCCTATGGAGAAGTTAAAAATAGAGTTCGGTCCTAAAGTTATACACCAAACTTCAACCTTCAATTAGAGAAGATACCTCGCCCTTGGAGCAAACCTAATAACAGACCTACTCGACTTTTGAGCATACCTATTCAAGCTGGAATTCTCGAACCTATGGAAGAGACCTCTCGAATCAGTGGACATTTTGGGCAGACCTCGATCTTTGGAAAGAAGCCTTGGGCATGTGACAGAGCTCGTATTTGTGGAGTAATCTTGACCTTGGTTACTTGAAGACTCGAACCTGTGACCTCTGTTTCAGACCTGTAGCTCGAACTATACTCTTTGGACAGTGAACAAAGTACTTGACTCTCGTGCTATATCTCAGACATGTGTTCAAAGACCTGAGTTGGATTAAACACATTTGTAATCTCTTTGGAACAAAGGATTAGGAGTGATGTCTATAGCAGACTTGGATGCGAAGTAAAGATTGTCATAAAGTCCTAGTTGACTGTGACCTTGACCAAGCTTCTCAAACGAGTTTTTGAAGAGTTTTTGTAATAAATTATTTGGAGCACCTTTGAAAGTATTTATGAGCAGACCTTGTTGTCCTTAGTCGTCTTTGAAGGTCTTTGTGTTGAAAATAGCAACAAGAAATGCTAAGAAGAGAAATGCTAAAAATAGCATTGCTATAGATAGCATTTCAGGATATATTCTAGTTTTAATTTGTCGTTGAATTAAAATTCGAATTTAGTCTCACTAGTTGTTTGCAAAATAATTAATTGATTAATGCATCTTGAGTTAATTAGTTGGTGAAAATCAAACATGAAGTCTTTGTGAAGACATGCAACAGTTATCCCTTTGATTGAGGAAGTTATCCCTTAATTAAGGAGATAAGGATGAGTTGTATTTGAGTTGTAATTAGTTAGCTTAGTTAACTGAGTTAAGTCCAGTTAAATTAGTTCCAAATAGTTGGAGGAACTAATTGTGAGTTCAATCAATTAATGCATGCATGCATGCAACTAGTGTTCTCCGGATAACTGAATATTCTCTCATAAATAACTCATGCAGGTCAGTTTTGACAAAGACCCAGTTGAGATTAAAGGCAGGGACATTGTATTATCAGTTGCTAGAATATTCCCATGTGAATATCTCTTGCATGCAGAAGGAATTCATTCCTTAAGGATTGCATAGTTATTACAGAGGTCAGAGCAATGTATGAGGTGAAAATCACACAGGTGGCAGGTGGAGGACCCAAGAGAAACTGCCCAAGGAAATAGGAGGCTTGGAGGACTGAAGGAAGACATATGTGTTGTCTTTTCTATCTATGAGTAGCAGTGAGAGATTGTACTGAGATTTGGATAGTTTGTGAGCTAAAGCTTTGTGTAATCCTGACTGATGTAAAGTATGTGCCTAGATTGAAGAAAAACTTGGTATCGGTCGCGATGTTGGAAGACAAAGGTTATGATGTATTCTTTAGTAAAGGAAAGGCGTTCCTGAGACACATAGCCATGGGTCAGACCAAGAGGATTGGAATTCGAGTGAAGAATCTCTACAAGCTGGACGTAGATAACTGTGTTGCATTGCGTTCCAAAGTAGAATTGGTGCAAAGCTAAGATATTGGCGAGTTATGGCATAGACGGTTGGGCCACTTGCATCATGGGGCCTTGAAGATAATGCAGCAAATTTCTACCAGACTTCCCAAAGGTAAACTTGAGCAAGCGGACACATGCAAAGGTTGTACCTTAGGTAAGTATGCAAAATCTTCCTTTCAGGATCGAGAGTTGAGCTGAAGCAATCTTGGAGCGAGTTCATAAAGATGTGTGTGGACCATTCTCGACAGCCTCCACCGCTAAACAAAGGTACTATGTTATTTTCATTGATGATTTTTCTCGTAGATGCTAGATTTATTTCATGCAGAGGAAGGATCAAACCTTTTCAAGGTTTTGTGAGTTCAAAGCCTTGGTTGAGAAAGAATCAGGAAAGAAGATCAGGGCCTTGTGAAGCGACAATGGTGGAGAGTATGTCTCTCAAGAGTTTAAGGACTTTTATGTTTCAGAAGGAATTAAACAGGAGTTGACGGCACCCCATAACCCACAACAGAATGGGGTGGACGAAAGGAAGAATACAACGATTGTGGCAGCAGCTCGGGCGATGTTTCATAACCAAGGCCTACCACTTCATTTGTGGGCTGAGGCATGCAACACAACGGTTTACTTGCAGAGTAGAAGCCCGCATTGCATACTTGGGATGAAGACACCAGAGGAAGCTTTCTCCAGGAAGAGACAAGATGTGAGTCACTTCAGGATCTTTGGCTCATCGGTTTATTGCCATGTGACCAAGGATGCATGGAAGAAGCTAGAGCGGACAACAAAGTTGGGGATACTTGTGGGGTACACTAATACTTCCCACAACTATCGGGTGTATTTGCCTATCAGTCAAAGGACAGTGGTTTGCAGAGATCTTAAGTTCGATGAGCTGAAGGCCATGCGAGTTTCCCTTGAGAGGGAGCTAAAGATGCAGGCAAAGGAGGAACTTTTGGTTCCTAAGGAGGAGGAGCCTCAGACTGATGCGGAGCAGCTGCATGCATAGGTTTCAGGAGTGGAGACATCCACTCATGTAGAGTCTTCCAGAGATGGGCGGAAGCGCACAAGAGAAGCTGACAGATTGTTGTCAGATGCGAGAGAGAATGCGGGAGAACCATCTTCTCAGCGCAGACATAGGAGGTCACCTCAGCGGTACATTGGTTACATGGCCCTTGTTGGGGAATGTGTAGAGATCAAACCATCTTCCTTTGAGGAAGCAGTGCAACAACCAATTTGGATTGATGCTATGGTGGAGTATGACTCCATAGTTTGGAATAGTGTTTGGGATATTGTTCTAAGATCGGAGAACAAGTCAGTTGTGAGTTCTCATTGGCTTTAAAAGGTAAAGCATGTTGCCGATGATAGTGTGGAGAAACATAAGGCAAGGTTCGTTGCCCGTGGTTTCTCACAGGTCGAGGGGATCGACTATGATGAAAGTTTTGCTCTTGTAGCAAGGTACTCATCTATCATATCGATGTTGGCACTATCAGCACAAATGGGTTGGAAGATCCATCAGATGGATGTGAAGACTGCATTCCTCATGATAAGATTGAGGAAGATGTGTACATAGAGCAGCCGAAAGGATTTGAGACTTTCAATCGTGAGTCGCATGTGTGCCAACTCAAGAGCGCTTTGTACGGGCTGAAGCAAGCACCTCATGCTTGGTACACCAGGATCGACAACTACTTCACTTGGTTGGGCTTCACAAAGAGTGAAGCGGATGCGAACTTGTACCACATCATGGTGGAAGGTAAGCAGTTGATCATTGTTCTTTATGTTGATGATCTGGTATTGACAAGTGATGATCAGTTGATCATGTCTTGCAAGGAGGACCTTGCAAGAGAGTTCGAGATGAAAGACATGGGTCTCATGCACTACTTTCTAGGCATGGAAGTATGGCAGAAGGATGGGGAAGTGTTTGTGTCTCAAGGCAAGTATGCCAATGAGATACTTAGGAGATTCCGCATGGAGAAGTGCAAGCCCAGGCAGAGTCCTCTAGCAGGTAACTGGAGGAAGGAGGATGCTACTTCAGGAGAAGTAATAGAGGCTACTGTGTATCGACAACTTGTGGGTTCATTGATGTATTTAGTGGGCACACGACTAGATTTGTGCTTTGCGGTGAACCATCTGAGTCAAGTTATGGTTCAGCCTACCACGCTGTTTTGGAAGACAGCGAAGCATGTTTTGAGATACTTCAGAGGCACATCTTACTATGGATTATGGTACAGATGGACAGAGGGAGTGAAGCTTCAGGGCATCACAGATGTAGATTGGGCAGGGAGTCCATCAGATCGGAAGAGCACATCAGGAGGAATTTTCAACCTTAGTTCAACTGCAGTTTCTTGGTACAATAGGAAACAAAGGTCAGTTGCACTTAGCTTAGCGGAGACTGAATACATGGTTGCAAGTCAGGCAGCATGTGAGGCCATTTGGATGCGGAAAATTCTAGTTGGTTTGTTTGATCAGAGGATGGATCCAACTGTGATCTATTGTGATAATTAGAGTTGT
>APFE030872529.1:0-45519 GCA_000404065.3 Pinus taeda
CACCGTTAAGCTGCCTTTGTTGACCGTAACTTGACCCTTGTTGACCAGAGGCACAGATGACGTGGATGGCTGAACAAAAAGCACAGGAACCTCGAGCACCTTGATTCCTAAGTGCCCATGTGGCTCATTTGGCAAAATGACACGTGGAACCTTGAGATTAACAAAAAGGCTGCGGGATCATCAGATGGCTGCGGAATCAGCAGATGGCTGTGGAATCAGCAGAAGGCTACGGAATGCCTGTAAATATGTCAAAATCTAAACAAAACAGTCACACATTAGCAAAGCTCACTTGATCATGCTTAATGACATCTAATGTAATGATCTGGGTGGTTTTACATTGAAAATGAGGCAAAAGAGAGAGGTAAGTGATGAAAAACAGTAGGTAATAGTGGATGATGAGGTGTAAGTTAGAGGCTCTACAGAAGGCATATTGAACCAAGCCCCCCTTATTATCTTTTCAAAAGCCTCATTGATAATCTTCCAAAGCACTCCTCTATCTAAGATGTCCTAGGCACTGGTATATAATCAACCCAAAGGTTGTCTCTAGGAAGCTTTCTATATCTCTTGAAGCACTTGTGCTACAGGTGCTAGAAAAAGCAACAACATGAGGAGAGGAAAGAGAGTTGAATTTATGAAGCACACTCCTATTGTATATCTTGGAGTTAGAAAAGTGACCATGAAAACACCTAGTGTAGTAGCCTTTGCACCTAGGTGGAAAGCACAGACAAAGACACCAGGGGTGCCTATGCTCCCTATGCAAATAGAAGTGGAAAAATCAACATCATCTGGGACAAAAATTGGTTAGCTCAAAAGGGCATAGATACCACCAAGAAAGGACACCACACTATCAATATACCTCAAGAAGAACATGATGTATCAAATAGTGCAACACTTAATTCCATCTACAATGATCATAGAAGAAACATGATCAACATGATATAACACTTCAAGTTTTTCAATCACGACATCACAAACACCAAGAAATTTCCAAATCTGGCACCAAACAAATATATTAGATATTTTGAGAACCCAAATGACCTGGTTATCATAGTGGAATTACGAGATTGGGTGTGTGGCCTAAAAAAATTAGGTATCTTATTTTTTATTGAAATCCCACATTTTGGAATAAGCATAAAAATTAATATATTTGTCAAATACCTAATTAGTTGTGTTAATGGAGGGCTCCAATCACTAGATGAATTGATATCCATAGACGCAAAGGTTATTGCTAAAAATATAGGTTTTCTTATAGTAGGTAAGGATATAGAATTGTACTTTTTAGATAAAATCAAGGAAAAAGCACTCGCCAAGGAAGTCAAGAAAATGTATGGCACATGCATGGTTGTGCATGGTTTCAAAATTCCTAGTATCAATGACCACATAATCAAATTCACAACACATGTAATAACATGTTAGTTATTGTGCAGATACGAGAATGACCAAGTCCCAACTGGAGTAATAATAATGACATCTAAGTGCATAACAGGGATCTAGATGAACCGGGCTAGGATTTTACTTAACCAAATTCTGATCAATTGTCAGGAGGCACAAGATAACAATGCGTAGTTCCATTACACGTGGCTCCTAATATTGATTGTGCTCGTTGCATGGAGGGAACTAGAGGAGACACAATTCCCAACTTTGAGAGTGAAACTATTCATGGTCCCTCAATATGCTGAATTATGGCATACCGCGAATAAGAGTCAGTAATAGGACAATGATGTTATCTTCTATATATATAAGGAAGCAATGTAGCTCATAATAGAATGCATCCTCTACATATCGCCCCAAATTGTTGAACCATATAACAGGATCACACGCTTCAAAGAAACTCCACGCTTCATATGTATACAACCAAAGAGGGATCTAATTAAGAAATGGATACAAAGTCGTTATAGGCTATCAGAGCAAAAATTCACTAAAAAATTTAATGACTAGGATGCAACCTAGAAGGTCCTAGCCCTAGAATAAAAGGAAATCCAAAATACTAAAAGTAGCCAGGACCAGTTAGTTCATGAATCTACATCACAGATTGAACAAAGGAATGATACAACATATACACAATAGGAAGATGTTGCACATGTCAAGGAGAAGAGTTAACATAATCAAACACTGACAATAGAAGAAGGAACCTCCCTTGCATGACCAAAATGGAAAGACACCAAACTAGTAGACACTCATAACCATTCGTTGACTGAGAATGAATTGGAAACTTGAGGCCAAGTAAACAAAAACTCTAAGGAATTATGGACACAGCAGTATCTGGAGAAAATACAATATTTATTCAAAACTATCATACTAACTCTAGGATAGTTAGTACCATGGAGCAACCCCAACATAATTCAACCATAATAAACAAGGTCGCAACTGTAGAAATCATCAATATAGCACAACTTCCTTCAAATATCACCGAGGGCGTTGAGATTTCATTCAAAGCAGATGTGGAGACAAGCAGAAGAGCTAAGTTGTATTGAATTGATTTTTTCACAACTAACACATGACATACTACATCAACTCCAATATAATATTACCTGAGAGATACAATGCTACTTAGTGGAAACAACAAAATAATTGGCACAATTTCCACCACCCATGATGCAATGAAGGTAGAAACAATTTGGCTATTGGTAGAGAAAGAACAAGCAGAAAAAGAAAGTATAAACTAAGGAAAGGGGTTGAGGAGGTTTACAACAACCTCCTAGAAGCAATAATGCAATTAGACACACTAACAGAGGGGAAAATAACAAAGATATGATATGAAAATACAAGGCCATAAGGAAAATATTATTGAGATGGATTCAAATACGGAGACCACCACTACACTAGAGAGGAAGAACTGACAATCACAATGACTATCGAGCAACTAAAAATATTGGATGAACAGTGCTACAAATTGAATTAGAAAGGGGTATAAATATTGGAAACATTGATGTAGAGTGTAGAATTTAACAACAATGTACAAAAGAATCAGATTGTGTAGTAAAAATCTCATAAGATTCAAGACAATTTGATCACCCTATAACCTGATGAGAACTAGGATGCCATGAAAGAAAAAAGATATCTAATGAAATACTTGAATGATATGAGAATTGAGTAACGATAATTATCAAACAAGTTTTAGATCTTATAGGAAGAGTTGTTCACAATCATCGAGGCGATTGGGGCATCGAAACAAAAGTTACTACAATGAACCTAATATTGGAGGCACTCACTGCAAAGGCAAAGGAAACAACACCCTTAGTAATTTGACATGCAGACTGAGTGGCTCGAGGCGAGGAAAAGGTGAGTGTTGAGGGCTTGTTGCAATAACATTTTGAGGAAGGATTTTGGGAACCACGTAGAAGGGCATCAAAAAGGAAAAGTTGGTTATAGATTAGCCAACAGAATGCAAGAAAGAAGGAAATTACTTAGGCCTAAGTTGTGGGTATTTCCCCATGGTAATAGTTAATTACAACCCATAGTAAAATATTATTTCTTGTCAACTTTGCACCCCCAATGTAAAACTATAAAAATATAAAGTCATGATGTAATAGAGATTGAAGTGTTTTATGCTTATGCATAGATATAGAGATATGCACACATAGATGCAATGCTTAGACATAGATACTTATGTGTTTTGGTGTGGTTGATGTTTTACAACATAACAACGAATATATAAGGCTAGTGAGCTACAACAGTTGGAATGTAATGTAGAATTCAATGTAATGATAAAGATATGTGTTGGAATAATCTCTGTGTCTGCGCATAATGTGTTGAATTGTTTATGTTTTGGTGTTCTATTGAACATATGTTGAACTCTTTATGTGTCACAATTCTATTGAGCATAATGGATTTATTGCACATAATATGGATATACTTAAAATTTATGTTTTAAATAACTAAGTGTTGGACAAGGACTCATGCCAAGTGTATAACCTACATTTCCTTCATCACTATAGACTAGCCTAGGTTCATGCATTCCCTTGTAGATGCCTTGGGTGAGACTTCACATGCTCGAGGGTGATGCCAAAAGGGCCAGTGTATGAGGGGTATTGTTGGCTAATTCACTCCAAACCTGGGTTTTCCCTCTATGCACACCAATAAGAGCCAAAAAGACTCAAAACTAACCTACAAGAATCAAAGCAAGGATATAGATAAATCACAACCTATATGGGGAGGGACATACTTATTAAGACAATGACATGAGTAGTAATGAAACATGTAAAAATGGAATGCACAAACACTTTGGATTGTTTATCTAGTCATCAACTCTACACCCAAACTAAGATTGAGTCCAATTATACATGTGTGAAATATAGCTAAGCATTTTATGGTTTGAGGTAGTTAGTGGCTTAAGGAGAAAACTTCATGTTTAGAGCAGCCAACCAATAGCTAAGGGTAGATCCACATGGAAACAACATAGACACTACATATTTGGTAAGCACTGGCACTCATTGATGTTGTTAACAAAGCATCTTCATTTCCTTTTCATTCTTAAGCCAACCATCCATTAATAGATCTCCTCAAACTAATGGAATGTAGACAAATTATTTAGAAATTTGATGAAAGTCACTCTATTTTTTTTAATTGATCAGACATCATTGATTTTAAGTAATCCAATGGTGATCAATGCATCATTATTTTGTTGGAAAATTACTTTCAATAAATGATCAACATGTAGACGATTTTATAGTCACATGTACATTTGAGAGACCCACACTAAGCCCTCACACATATTTTCTCATGAGAACAACTAACACATAACTATAATTTAGGCTTAACCTTGAACTGATATTAAATTAAAACGTGAAAATTCCTTTATATATAAAAAACAAAAAAAATTAAATACATCATTTATAGATCTTATTCATTAAACCCTTTGTTTGTTATCCATATACCATCCCAAAAAAAATTTCTTTGTTGGAAAGGCGAAGAAGCTTAAACACAAATTTAACACACAAAACACACGATTTGTGGCTCTTCTATTGATCACACTAAAACTTGATGATTACAATGAATGTAGTGAAGGGTATTTAACCTTTTCCAACTAGCGACTCGCCTAAAATAACTTGAGATGCAACCACACTCTAAATTCAACTATGACTTAACTCAACTTGAATCAACCCTCAATTAACTGACTCTCTAATTTTAGCTAACTCCTCATACAGGCGTAATTAGTTTATTTTAACAACCCCCCTTAATAATGACCATTAAACTAATACTGACTCATAACAACTCAAACAAGCCTGCTGGTCAATGTCTTAGCTAGGCTTACAACACCCAAGTTTATCCTATGAAACTCAAACACACATTTTGCTGGTGATTTAGTAAATATATCAACCAATTTATCCCTATATTTACAAGGCTTCAAGTGAACTTCTCCATTTCTCACAAGTTCTCTAACAAAGTGATATCTAGTATCAATATGCTTGCTCTTTTGATGAAACATGTTATTCTTAGATAGTGCAATCATTGATTTGTTGTCACAATATATTGATGTTAATCCTTGTTGTTTCTGCTTGAGTCCATCAAATACTCTTCTTAACAACACAACATGACATGTTGCTAATATTTCTGCTACATATTCTGCTTCTGATGATGAAAGTGTCATCATAGGTTGCTTCTTAGATGCCCATGAAATAACACCTGAACCAAGATGGAACATATAACCGGAAGTGGTCTTCCTATCATCCAAACTGCCTACAAAATCACTCTCTGTGTACCCAATCAAATCCTTCTTCTCTTTCCTTGCATACATTATGCCACAATCTCTAGTGCCTACTATGTATCTCATAATTATTTTCCTGCACTCCAATGTGTGCCTTTTGGAGTATCCATAAATATGGAAATCAAACTTACTCCTTGCATAATATCTGGTCCTTTAGCCGTGAGTTACATGAGGCTGCCAACCAATCTTTTGAATAGAGTTGGATTGAAATCTCATCCTTCATCATCCTTGCTTAACTTTATACCTGTTGCAACTAGTGTAGGGATAGGTTTGCAATTTTCCATCATGAATCTTTTCAACAAATCTCTAGCATATTTATTTTGACAAATAAAAATTCCTATATAAATCATGTCATCAATGAAAGTGAGAAAGTGACAACTTCCACCAATCGATTGTCCTCATAGGTCCACACAAGTATTTATGCACTAGCTCAAGAGGTTTCTTTGCTCTGTATGCAACTCCCTTTGGAAAAAATTCACGATGTTGCTTTCCCAAGATGCAACACTCACAAGTATTAGCAGGTTCTTTGATGGGAGGTAATCCTCTGACCATCTGTTTCTGCTGCAACAATCTTAAACCAGAAAAGTGGAAGTTTCCAAATCGAGAGTGCCATAACCAATAATCATTAGAACATGCAACTGTAAAAGAACTGGCTTAATCACTATAATTCATAATTAGAGGAAAGAGTTTGTTCCTCATCATCTGTACCTTTTCTGTCAATTGCTTGCTTGGAGTCTTGTCATATATAAGACACACTTGTCCTTGAAAGATAACTTTGTATTCTTTCTATGTCAACTGACCAACACTTATTAAGTTATGTTTGAGATTAGGAACATAATATACCTCTAATATTGTTTTCGGCTGCACCTTCTTGGTCATAATGTTGACCACTCCTTTGCCATCTACATCCATAGTCTTGTCAGTCCCCAACTTTACCTTTGTCTTCATATATTGATCCAAATTTACAACCAAATTCTTGTTGCCCGTCATGTGGTTACTGTAACCACTGTCTAATAGCCACACATTATCAGAAGGTTCATGCATGGTATGGAAAGCTAAGAACATGGATTTAGTACTCTCTGTAGTGACATTAGCTCTCTAGTTTTCTTGATCAACTATCCTCCTCCTGCAACCACGGGCATAGTGACTAAATTTATTACAATAATAACATATCACCTTTGATTTGTTAACTGTTTGATTATATTTCTAAAGCTTCTGCAGTTGCTTCTGCTTTCATGTTCATACTCTTCTCGACCATCTCTTTGACCACCATGTCTTCTGCCTCATCCTCTGCCTCTCGATCTATTTCTGCCTCGACCTTTTTCTCTTGAAATAGAAACCTGACTTTTGAAAGCAGTTTCTAAAGTGGAATCCTTATTTTTGTCTATCATTGCTTCATGTGATATACCATCAACTCATGAATTGTCAATGATTTCAAATCATTAGTTTCTTCTATGGTTTCTACCACAACATCAAATTTGATAGACAAATATCTGACTAGATTCATGAAAGAATCGATGTCCTCTGTCTCCTTCATCTGCAGGCTTTCAAATTCTCTCCTAGTATTATGTGACTTAACAATATTGACTTTGGCCATACCTTTATAACTTGTCACCAAGGTATCCTATGTTGTTTTTGCTGAAGACATGATCATAATCTTCTGGAACACTGCTTAGCCCACTCCTTGTTGGATAAGATGCAACACTTGTGCATTCTTATTTTTGTTTTTCTTCCATAGTTCCCTCTCCACATTAATGAGGGCTAGTTCTTTTGCTTCTTCATTTTTAGGCTTCGAAACCCCAAAATAGACATATTCCCAAACATCATGAGCCTGCAAAGTGGTTTCCATTTTAATTTCTCACATATGTTGATGATGATGACGATGATAGTGGTTAACATCCACTGAGACCAAATTGGTCTATCAGACCTATAGTTTTCTTAGTTTTTAATTGTTTGGCTCCTCGTTTTTCTTGGAAAGACTGGTGTTGTAGCTTTCTTTTTTTTCTCTACGGTCTTCCACCTTCCTTTATCTTGCATCTCCTTCATCTCTTCTGGTTCTTGGGACATTGGTGTCTTAGCTTCGCAATCTATTGTGTTCATCCTTTTGAAGATAGTCGAAGAAGAAGTTTGGTCTAAGAGCTCTGCTTTGCTGTTAAATGAGGATTTATTTTGTGCGGTATTCGAATCCTCGTAACTATTGATGCTTGATGGGTTGTTGAGTTCATTTTTTTGTTGTTGGGCGGGACTCTCCCTGCTTGTCTTGAGAGTTGTTTCTTTCTTGCCCAATTTCTTGTGATTCAGAGTTTTCTCTAGAGTATTCTTATAAATGGTGGAAACTGAAACTAGAAATTTGAAAAAGCCATTTTATTCCAAAAAAATCTCTAATAAAACCCTAAATTTTTCCTTATAAACTTTGCAAAACTCCTTTAATAATTTTATAAAAAACCTTATAAAAAATTCTTTATTTAAAAAAAAAACCTCTTAAAAAAATTCTTTAAGATAATGATGATGATGATGGTGGTGGTGGACGAAATTGGTCTATCAAACCTAATTTTCTTAGTTTCTAATTGTCTGGCTCCTCGTCTTTCTTGGCGAGATTAATGATGTAGCTTTCTTTTTTTTCTCTACGGTCTTCCAACTTTCTTTATCTTGCATTATAAACCCTTTTTCAAAAAAAAACCTTTAAATTTTTTTTATAAACTTTTAATAAAAATCTCTTTTTAAAAACTAAAAAAAATACAAAACGACAAACACTCTCATATAAAGTTTTCCAAACTCGTTCACATCCTTTTAAAAAAGCCTCTACCTACTCATATAACTCCAAATAAGCACGAAGACTTTTGACTTTGGTGCTTTCGTGGTAAAAGAGAGTTTCGTTCTAGCACGTCACAAGTTTAAGTTACGTTGTAAACTTCGTCGGGCTTGCTCGTTTAACCTCACTGAAAATAACCCACCACCGCAGCTTTCGATAGGCAGGACCAACGTTAAGAGACGGAGAGAGCATTGATCAAATAATTTTAATTATTCAAGACTTTTACGAACTCATATAACTCCAAATACGCACTAAGACTTTTGACTTTGGTGCTTTCGGAGTAAACGATAGTTTCGTCCTTTGGTAAGTCACAAATTTAAAGTAGTCATGTTCTTAAAATTTTAAAGTTACGTTGTAAACTTCGACGTGCTTGCTCCTTTGATCTCACTAAAAATAACCTACCACCGAACCTTTCGACAGGCAGGACCAGCCTCAAGAGATGGAGACGAGCGTTGATCAAATAATTTTAATTATTCAACCACTTTGTTGACTAAATATTTAAAATTTTGAAAATTGAAAAATGGCTAGTTTTTTTTTTCTATTCTTTTTAACGGGTTTGGCTGGTTTCATGGTTCGTGTTTTTTTTTTTCGGTTAGGGAAAAGTAGAGAAGCTTCAACGTAAATTTTTATGTGATAAATAGTTTTTATGTAATCTGTGAAGATATTTAACTTTTTCCAACTAAATATTTACTTAAAATAACTTAACATGCAATCACACACTAAATTAAACTATGACTTAACTCGACTTAACTCAACTCTCAGTAAATTAATTATCTGATTTTAACTAACTCCTATGCTGAAAAAATTAACTTATTTTAACATTCTTATCTTTAAAAAAAATATTATCTTAATTCAATAAAGTGTTACTTTCCTTTTCTTATAAGTTGAATGTATGCTAATTTAGGCTTTCTCAATACTAACAATTAATTTCATCCATACCTATAGTTCTCTAGTCAGAAGCGTCGTTGTCCACAATAGCACTCTGAGAGGCGTTCTTTGTACTACCAATTAATTTCATCCATGCGTATCGTTATCCAGTGAGAAGGGTAGCTGTCCACAGTGAGAAGGGTAGCTGTCCACAACAACACATGAGGAGCGTTCTCTGTACCACCAATTAATTTCATCCAAACATATCGTTATCCAGTCAAAAGGGTCGTTGTCCACAATACCACGCTGAGAGGCGTTCTTCATACTAACAATTAATTTGATCCATAGGTATCATTATCCAGTCACAAGGATAGTGGTCCACAATCGCACGATGACTGGCGTTCTTCGTACTACCAGTTAATTTCATTATAAGTATCGTTATCCAGTCACAAGGGTTGTTGTCCATAATAGCGGTTCACTTTCCAGAGTCCTCAATTGTATTCTTGAGTTCATTACTACACTTTTTTCAATGGTATATTTAAAAAAATAAAGGAGTTTAAATTTTTTATTTAACTAATTTTATTTAAAAGGTTAAGAACAAGAATATAATTGAGTTGTAAAATTTATATAATTTTAATATTTTGAAAATAGTTAAAAGTGTTAGCTTTTTATATATATAAACTAACCCTGATATAATCAAATTATAACTTTTACCATAATTATAAATGTAAAATGTTAAACATAATTAATTGTTTAAATATAGAGAGTTAAATTTTGGGTAAAGTAGAATTATTTTGAGTGAGTTATTGGTGGAAAATATTAAATATCTCTTGGACTTCATTATACTCATCAAATTTATGTGATTAATAAAAAAAAAAATCTTCATTAATAAAAAAGACAAATCTTATTATTATGTGTGAAATTTTGTGCTTTATCTTTAAAAAAAAAACTATAAATAAAATAAATCCAAAACCTCAATATTAAAAAAGAAAATGTTCATAATTATCCGCTTAGATGAAGATCGCAGTACCTTTGTAAATGTGTTAGAAAACCTGTACATATGAATCTAGCTAGTAAAGGTTGAACACACAGCTTTGTAGAGCAAAAACACTAAAAGAAACTTGAAAGAACAAAAGAATGATTCATTAGAAAATAGGTTACAATGCTCATGATATAGCATTACTGGGTGAAGATCCCAAGGTAATGCACCATAGTGGTGATCAATGAGAGGATTCAACACCTACAACAAGTTCTGGAGAGAACTAGCCAGTTGCGGAGTGAAAGGAGGAGCAAATCAGGGAGTAAATCATGCAGCAGAACTAGCTAGTTGCGGAGTTAAAGAAGGAGCAAATCAGGGAGTGAATCATGCAGAAGGAATCTTGCATGTAGTCCCATGCTCTAACTAAGTGTCTACATGTAGGTGTGTAGTACCTCCAACACCCCCCCTGAACACCACTATGGGGAAAAATAGAAAATGGGCCCTGGCAACTAAGCCCAAAGGTCACCCAAAATACAGTGCAACTTGTACTAAAATTGAGGAAAGAGGGAAAACCTCGTGGGAACCCCCCGCCCTGCCTAACCCTTTCAAAATACAATGTAATCAAAAGAAAAGAGGAAGAAAAGACAGTTGCTAAGCAACTGTGTCCTTCACTCCAAGACGATCACACAGGGAGCGAAACTTCTGCTTAGTGAATGTCTTGGTGAAGATGTCTGCAGTCTGTTCTGCTGAAGGACAGAACTGCAAATCAATGACCCGATCATGTACTAAGTCTCTGATGTAGTGCATATGGATCTCTATGTGCTTTGTCTGCCACCATTGCATTGGATCCCTACAAAATTTGAGAGTGCTCTAGTTGTCACACTAGATGACAATAGGCTAGTGGAACTGGATGCCCAACTCAGTGAGGAAGTGTTGTAGCCACATAGCCTAAATGGTGATGTTGACTACTCCTCTGTACTCGGCCTCGGCTGAAGAAAGAGCAATAGCAGCCTACTTCTTTCTCGACCAATAGATGGGGCCAGACCCTAGACTAAGTGAATATCCGGAGGTGGACTTGCAATCAATACTATCGCCCACCCAATCAGAGTCAGTGAAGCCAAGGAGATTTAATGCAACGCCTGCTGCATAGTGAATCCCAAAGGTGATGGTGCCCTACACATATCAGAGGATGCGCTTGGCAGCATTCCAGTGTAGCTCACACAACTCCTGCATGTATCTGGAAACTACCCCTACTGCATATGACAGATCTGGTCTGGAGTGGGTGAGGTACAATAAGATCCCCACTAGCTGTCGGTAGAGAGTGTTGTCAACGAATGGAGTGTCACCTCCATCCTCAAGGCAGACCCCAGACAGAAAAGGAATCTGTGCTAGCTTGCAGTTAGTCATGTGAAATCTCTTGAGGAGATCCCGTGCATACTTAGCCTGAGAGAGTTTGATGCCTGTGGCATCCTAGCTGATCTCAAGACCAAGAAAGAAGTGTAAAGGACCCATGTCCATCATCAAGAACCTATCATGCAAGGCCCTCTTGACTATAGCAATGGCTGAAGCCGAGCTGGCGGTGATTAGGAGATCATCCACATACAAAACTAAGATAAGAAGAGAATCATGTGTCATGAGCATGTAAACGTTCGGATCAGACTTACATCTTTCAAAGTTTTGTGATAAGAGAAAAGAATCCATCTTCACATACCAAGCTCTCGGGGCCTGCTTAAGGCCGTAGAGAGATTTCTTCAGTCTGCAAACCAAAGATGAATCCTAAATGAAACCATGTGGCTGCTCTATGTAGATCTCCTCAGATAGGTCTCTGTGAAGAAAGGCATTCTTCACATCCATCTGATGTACTTCCCACCGATGGGTAGCCACAATGGCAAGTGCAAGGCGTATGGAATCCATCTTTGCTACTAGAGCAAAGGTCTCATCATAATCAATGCCATGCACTTGCTGGAAGCCTTTGGCTACTAGCCTAGCTTTCTGTCTGGTGATTTGCCCATCTGCAGCACTCTTGGTCCTGTAGACCCATTTGCATCGGACAAATTTCCTTCTTGAAGAAAGGGGGACCAGATCCTAGGTCTGGTTCTCAAGGAGGGAGTTATACTCCTCCTCCATGGCGGACTCCCAAGATGGATGCCCAACAGTCTCAGCATAAGACTGTGGATCAAAAGACTGAACCAAATGACAATGCTAGGATGGCGATGGTTCAGTGGCAGTGAGGGCAAGAGGAGGCTCAATAAACTCTGAGCTAGTCCTTTGCAGATCAGAATTATCCCCCACAAGACCATTTCTAGCAGTTGGGTGGTCTTGTGCATATATCTCACATAAGCTCCTTGTTCTCTGATTTATGACAGGGGAAGTTGATTCACTGCGGGAAGCCCAATCTATGCTTGGATGTGGATCATCATATGCATGCACTATATTTGCATCTGAAGACTCTGTTTTTGCATCTGCATGCTCTACCTCGGCATCTACATGCTCTGTATCTACATCTGAGTGTACTGAGTCATCATCTCGGACATGAGGTAGATAAAAGGTGTCTGCATGCGGTGATTGAGGTGCATGCAAGAGACTTTCCTCAAATTTGACACTTCGCTCAATGATGAGCTTGTCTGTAGAGGAAATCAGGAGTCGATATCCCTTCACACCATCATGGTATCCAACAAAGATGCACTCAATGCTCTGTGGATCAAGAGCTTTCCTCTTTTCAGAGGGGATCCTGGCCCATGCTCGGGAGCTGAAAACACGGAAGTGGGTGACCTCTGGTTTAGTGCCGCTCCAAGCCTCAAAGGGGGTTTGATCCTTGACAGACCTATGAGGAGATCTGTTCTAGATGTAGTTAGCACAATTAAGTGCTTCGACCCATAGCTTATGAGGCAGTGACTTAACATGCAGCATGCAGGAAGCCATCTCTTTGAGAGATCGGTTCTTTCTCTCAGCAACTCCATTTTGCTGTAGTGTATGGAACTGTGTACTGAAATTGTATGCCAGACTGAAGGCAAAGGTTCTGAAGTGTCGTGTTAACATGATCCCCCCAATTGTCTGTATGGAGGGCTTTGATCTTTATCTCTAACTATGTCTCAACTAGTGCTTTGAAATCATCAAAGTGTGCAAAAACTTCAGATGTGTTCCTGAGAAGATACACCCAAGTATACTGTGAGAAATCATCAATAAATGTAAGCACATACCTTGCTTTGTTGATGGAAGGATGAGGAAAAGACCCCATGAGATCACTATGGATCAGATCTAGAGGAGAGGATTCTCCGTGAGTCTTGCCAGTGTCAAACTTTTCTCTAGGATGTTTGTTAAGGACACACCCTTCACAAACTCCTTTGGAGAAACTGATATTTGGCAAGCCTTCCACCATCTCATGCTTGCTTAGTTGCTGCATATACCTGTAATTTAAGTGACCAAACCTCTCATGCCAAAGCCTACTACTATCATTAGCATGTGCAAGCAATGAGGAGGATTCAGATTCAATAAATTCAGAAAATGTATACAGTTTGGCTCCATTGTTTACCTTACCGGTTGCAATTTTGGAGTTACTATGTAGGTCATATATGTTCACTACATCTGGAGTGAATTCCACTCTCTTTCTGGTGTCAGAATGAGTGATCTGATAAACTGAAAGTGGGTTTACCGAAAATTTTGGAACATGAAGCACATCTTCAAAGTTTCCATGTAAAAATTCCACTCTACCTTTCCCGGTGACCTCAATAGGTGAGTCATCTCCCATGAGGATGGGAGGTCCTTTGCATACATCTAAACAGGAATAGAATTCCTTTGCAACAACCATATGATGTGATGCACCAGAATCTATAATCCATGCATCAGGGGAAGAATTAATTTCAACTAAAGCATGAAAATTGTTACCTTTCCCGTGTGGCGGATCCTCAGTTTTCTTCTTGGCACCCTGAGGGATGTGGTCCCCAAGGTTGTGCTTCTGAAGAATTTATACCATTTGGTCAATTTGTTTATTCATGCAAGAGGATTCTGGATGGAATCCTCTTTAACATTAGGTGCATTTGTTTCCTTTCTTCCCTTTCTCATTTCTCGAGCCGGAGGAGTCATTGAAGGGCTTGGTGTACCCTTCCTTCTTTGGATGGGAATGCGCTTTTCCCTTGTCTTTTTGCTGTTGATTCTTCTGATTTGAATCAGATCTATGATTTTTATTGTGGCTACCATCATGCATAGAAAGTGCATGCGCTTTTGGAGGTTTGATTTTCCCCATGCTAATGAGTTTATCTTGCTCAAAAGTAAGCGACTCCATGAACTCTTTAAGAGAAGGCATAGTGTAGGATTTACCTGTTGCAAGCCTTACTGAATGAAATATAGACACAAAGACAGAGTATTCCTTTCTGAGCTTTGACATAATAGGGAGAACTTGGTGACTCTCCTCCTTGGATTTGTCAATTCCACAACCCTTGAGTTGCAGCAATAGATCATTATATTTGGTGAAGAAGTCTTGAATTATGTCATAGTTCCGTGGATCCAATGACAACAAATCCACTTCGAGTAGATGTCCTTTCATCTCATCCTATTTCCTGTAGAGTTCTTCAACCTTTTTCCAAATCTCATTGGGAGTATTGCAAGCAAATAGATGAAACTGCAACTCTGGAGAGATGCACATGCATGTGGATCCATGGGCCTCATCCATGCGGTTGAGGTACTTGGATTTCTCAATGGCTAAAGTGGGTTCCACTTCTGTAGCCATGGTAATCATGTACAACCCTTTTTGATGAAGGTATCAAGCCATTTGGTCCTTCCATTCGTGATAGTTGTATGGTGTTAGAATCGATGCTTTGGGAAACTCCATTTTTCTGTCGATCTTCGATCTCCAAGCTGTAATACCTACAAAATAAAGTAATGGTACACCTTTTATCTAGCAACCTGTGGGCTCTAATACCACGTAAATGTGTTAGAAAACCTGCATAGATGAATCTAGCTAGTAAAGGTTGAACACACAGCTTTGCAGAGCAAAAACAATAAAAGAAACTCAAATGAACAAAAGAATGATTCATTAGAAAATAGGTTACAATGCTCATGATATAGCATTATTTGGTGAAAATCCCAAGGTAATGCACCATAGTGGTGATCAATGAGAGGACTCAACACCTACAACAAGTTCCAGAGACAACTAGCCAGTTGTGGAGTGAAAGGAGGAGCAAATCAGAGAGTAAATCATGCAGAAGAACTAGCTAGTTGCAGAGTTAAATAAGGAGTAAATCATGCAGAAGGAATATTGCATGTAGTCCCATGCTCTAACTAAGTGTCCACGTGTAGGTGTGTAGTACCTCCAAAAACCTCCACTTCCAAAAAAAATTAAAAATAAAAATTATCTTTTGAAGCATTTTCGTAGTACCCACTTCCGGTACTAGGTTTTATTAATACTTTGAGTTCGTAACTCCACTTCTCAATTGAAAAATTTTCCATACATTTTCCACAGGTGATGGGTGGAGAAGATTTTTCCACAGATTTTCCACAGGTGATGGGTGGAGAAGAGGTTTTGTAGGGAACCATTTTATAGGATCATAATTTATTTATGCCTAAGGGTGTTCTTCCGACTTTGTCATTATGTAATCTTACAACTGACACTGCTATCTGTTGTGTGCTTTCATTCCATTTTGCTATTCAGTTTCTCCTATGTCCCTCTTTCTGACCCCTCTAGACTCGTGTTTTGGCTGCTGTGTGAAGTATTCTTTGCTTCCTCACAACTGCGATGATTGATATTTGTTTATTTGAGTGTGTAATGCAAGTAAGGCATTGAGGAAATAAGAAGAGAGACAAAGTAATCTCTGCACCACAATTGATTGTGATAAAATGTCTGGCCATGCAATGCAAGCGGATGAGAATAATTTCAACAGTGATCATCAATAGACAATTCTGCACAATGGAGATCTTGATCCAAAGATTCATTCTGAGAACAATGATAGACGGATGTCTGACATGGGGCAAGCGACAAAGTTACTTAATGGTGAAGAACACTGAGGATGCAGAATTCCACCGTGCGCTGCAGGGCTGATCGAATCTAATTCCAACAGTGATGAAGAACAACAGAACCAACTGATACAATTACCTAACGGTAGAGAACCGTGAAGATGGATCACCGAAACTGAATGGAGTGATTATATTAAAGAGGATCCCCATTATCCCCATATTCGTAACAGACCGTCGTCAGTTGTGTCAATATTCAGAGTTCCCAAGTTCCTCAAAGACACAAAAAGGGTAGCATATGTCCCTCGACGAGTTTTTTTGGGTCCATATAATCATGGAAGTGCGGAGCTTCCTCCGATGGGCCATCACAAAGGAAGAGCCCTCCATAGAATGATGAAGAGGTTCAATGCTAATAGGAACCTCCCCGTTGTTCCAAATAATATGGATTTCGCTGATTGTACAAGGGCCGAGATCCTACAGCTGGAGAAGGAAATCAGGGACAGCTACGAAGAAAACATCGATTGCAATGGAGAGACCCTCGCTTGGATGCTATGTTTGGATGGTTGTTTCCTTCTAGAAATATTAAGAACTCTAGGTGGGGATAAACTCTCCAGAGCCGAGGCGGGTGATGAGCCCCAGAAATGAGTAATTATATGGGCACATTCAGCCTCCTAATTCGACTTAATCCACCATTCTCATTATTTTATTGCATGTTTTTTATTATATTTACGCTAATAGAGTGAATTGGGTTAGTCATTATGCCAACAAGTCTAATGTGTGCTTTATGCAGTTTTTTTGGTTAATTTGGAGACAAAATCAAAGGTTTAATGAGCACTTGGCAACCAAATTCGTGGAAGAGCAAGGGAGAGGATTTGTAGGAAGGTGTCCCCTTCATTTATGAGCCCTTACCTAGAATTCTCCATCAAAAACTCAGAGCACAAGGGGCAGCCAAGCAAGTCAAGTAGGACTACTGTTAACTGCAAGTTTTGGCAGCCGAGTTCCTAAAGTTTAGGAGGGCTGTTGGGGTCTTTAATTTGAATAAATAAGAAGGCTTAGTGCCAGTTTTTAGTCAATTTTTAGTCAGGAGTTAGTCAGCTTTTAGTTAGATTGTAGTTAGATTTTAGTCAGTAGGTTAGCACTTTAGTGCAGCTCTGTATCAGCACATTTTCGAGCTTTTTCTTGTAGACACTTTTTGGGATGTAGCTATTATTTTCTGATCAATAAAGATGAATCTAGCTTTGCACCAGCTCTGATCTTCCTTAGGAGGCTATAGCTCTTGGGTTTGGGCCCAACCCAAGTTCCAGTACCTCCTTTGTGTACTTGTATGCGTCTTTGCTGCATTCATAGAATAATTTCTGTTATTTAGATTAAGATCTTGCTTTGTTATTTAGGTTGTTTTTGATGATTGAAATAGCTTTTCATACTTCAAGTTGATTTGACAGTTTGGTAAAGGAAAAGATCTGTAAAAAGGCCACCAAGCAATCCTTGATCTCATCTCTCCCTCCTTGGGACCATGAGCTGAGACCAAGGCATACTTGCTACCACAAAAACAATGTTTTGCCTTTCAATGCAATTTCCAGTGTTAGATTTTTTAGTTGGAAAAGTTGATACCAGTTGTGCTTGCATATTTAGATTTGTTCTTGATTGGTTTTCATAGTTTTTTTACATGATTTTCTACCAATAAACTTCTGTCCATCATGATTTCTGGTATTTAGGTCAAATTAGGTCCAAATAGCTAGATCTTTGGTTTTCCTAGTCTTCGTTTGATCAGTTTTGGAAAATAACATGTAGAACACCTGTGATACCTCCCTGTCTACCCTTCCTCAATCAATACAACCTGCTCCATCCCCTAACTCAGATTCTTTCCCTTCATTTGCCACATTTTCCCACTTTGCCCTAATTTCTACATTCTTGTGCATCATTGCTCCCTCCATCCTCGAACAAATTCAATCACCTTAATCACTCCTTAGCCTCATTCACTAGGTCCTAGATCCCTTAACATCCTTATCCAACCTCCATTTCCACTTTCTCACTGTTTTTCCTCCATCAACCCTCCAAAATCCTCTTTTCGGAACATCTCGTAGAACATCCTGTAGAAACTTCCTGTGGAACATCCTGTAGAAACTTCCAATAGAACATCTTATAGAACCCCTGCAGACTTCCTGTAGAAGCTCACGAGAGTATTTTTACGAGATATGGTCACTGTGAAACTCTCTGGAAGGGTGCTAGGGACTCCTTAGGCCCTCTTCTCACCTTCCCAACCTCCTGCAAGTGCCCTCACCATTTCCTTTCATCAATCAACCTCTGCAGAGTAAAAAACAGTTAAAGCACATGCATAATAATTCTGACAACTTACTCAAAAATACAAAAAGATGATTTTTCCAGATTTTACTTCAGAAATAGCTAGTCACATGCATTTTACCTTTCCAAGAGTCAATGGCATCCATTTCCACCGCTTTTATCTCTTTTCTTGCACCAGTAGGGTTAGTCGGTAAAACTAGGGTTTGCATTTCTTTTTCATCTTTCAATTTCTTTCTGCAAGTTGACTAGCCTCCTTTGAGTTAGCTTTCATCCATCACAGTTAAAAGCTTCTTCTAAGAACTCATAGAAGTTGGCTTAAGCTCCTAGCGAACTTGTGACAACTGATCAAGTGACAGCCATGACAAGAGCTAGTACTTGTGCATACATCACCATCGCTTCCAAGTTTGTTACGAACTACCGAGTTGATAAAAGTGAAGAAGGGAGTCCCAGGAGTTGCAGAATTATTGCTGCAATACTGGGGCCCACCATCTTTTTGGCGCCATTGCCAGGGAAGCGTCAGAGTATTGGTGATTGTTGCTTTTCTTCTATTTTCTACTACAACCTTCTGCTAAGTAGTTTATTTCAACAAGAGTAGAGTAGTTGTTTCATTTTCATTCTGCAATTTCATTTCCGCAAAAGTAGAGTAGACATTTCCTGCTTTCATAGATTAGCATTTCAATTCCGCAATTTCATTTCTGCAAGCATAGATTAGCATTTCAATTCCGCAATTTCATTTCCACAAGCATAGATTAGCATTTCAATTCCGCAATTTCAATTTTGCAAGCGTAGATTAGCCTTTCATTTCTACAATTTCATTTCAGCAAAATAGATTAGTCCTTTCCTGCTTTCATTTCAATTTTCCATTTTCATTTCAGCAAGATAAATTTTAGTTAGTTGCAGTTCAATCTATTTTAGTTTTTGCAGGTACAAGAAGAGAAAAACAAAAATCAACTGAAAAAGATTTCATTTCATGCCTTGTAGGAGTAGAGATAAGTCAGAAAAATGTTTGCACAAACACCCCACTGCTTCACACAGCCAACCTTCTCTCTTCTTCAATGGCTGTGATTAAGAAGAACCCTTAGGTGGACAGCAAGACATATTTGAAGAACCTCTAAGGGAGAAGAAGAAGAAAACATTCCTCTAGAGCAAATGGCTGAGAACAGAAATGTTGGGAGTAGCACCTTTTCTTCCAACTCATCCATTGAAGGTGAAATTGGAAACATGTGGGAAGATTCCAAGAGCGAGATAAGGAAGATTGCTGCCATGCATATCAAAAGAAGACAAGAAGAAGCAGAGAGGGCTTTGGCCATCTTTTGTCCCAGGTGCACTAGAAAGCATCCTAGGAACGAATATCGATTGCCCTCCATAGAAGTGTGTTTTGTCTGTGAAAGAGACCATCCTACGAATCAGTGCCCTTCCTTTCCCGAGCTTAAGCATATCAGAGGGCCAAAGGCGCCACTGAACCACTCTATTGTGTGAACCAAAAGAGGCCACATGGACCCATACCTCACCAGCAAGGAATGGAAGGGACATCCCATACCTACTACGACCCCTATCAAGCCACTTCTATGCCTTCTTGGGGCCCCCCTACTCATCCTTCCTGGTCCACACCTCCTCTTTCATCCTTCACATATCCATATTATGCCCAACCAACTTCTTATTCATTTCACTCTTATGCTCAGCCACAGCCTCAGTGAAATGCACCTCATCAGGGGTGGAGGCCCCAATACAAGTCTCCTCCCACTCCTTTGCCTCCACCACCTGCTCAACCGCAACCATCGCCTCCTGCTCCACCAAGGCAGCTCCGAATTCCTGCTCAATTGAACTTGAACCCAAATAACAGGCAGGCTCAGCAAGTATATAGTGGGAAACCACCTGCCCAACCACAACCCCATCCACATCCATCTCAAATATACACCCCCACTCAACTACCCATACCACCATTTCCAAACCCGCACATTGGAGTAGCTCAACCCAATTACAATGGTGAGGCACAACATTTCCAAACAACTCCTTTTGAGCTTAATGATATTCACCATAGCTTAGGAAGAGTATTGCAAAAAAGAGATTATATTGACAGCATTGAAGGACCACATCAAGCAAAAGAAGATTCAAAAGAGGAGATCAAAGAACCATGGGCTGCACTTGATGAAGAGAAGACATTAGAATCAGATATCGAGAGAGCTCCCTCATGGTTACCATCAAATCCTTCATGTAGTTAAGAGAAAAATCAGCCAAAAGAGGAAGATGTGAAGGTCATGATAGAAGGTGACATGAAGAATGATCCAGATCAGCAAAAGGACCAAGGATATTAGAGCTATATTGAGATATGGTTCCAGATGGTCATTAAGTTGCAGCAGTACTCTCTTCCTCAACTATGTTTGATCCCTTCAAAGTCAAATCATTTGGTCTCTGAAATTCGGATCCCTGTCAAAGCATGCATTTCAAGCCTCCACATCATTTTGTCTCTAATCTCGATGTGCACATGGCTCCATTGGAAGTATTATTATACTTGAAAATGATTTTGTTTTTCAAGTAGGGTAGGGTAGGAAAAAAAAAAATGAAAAAATGAAAATAAGAGAAAAATAAAAATCTAAGGTGAAAACTTCCTCGGAGGCTCCTCAGATTGGCTCATTGATTGAAAACCTCCATGAGGCGGTCAATGGGTTGGAAAGAAGAGAAAAGAAAAAAGAATAAGATCCCTGGGTGAAAATCTCCCTTGGAGGTGCCCTGGGTAAACAATTAGGGTGAAAACCTCCATGAGGTGCCTTAGTTGTTTTCAAAAAAAAAGGAAAAAAACAAAGAGAAAAGGAAAAATAGATCGCATTTCTGGTGAATAAATTGCAGGTTGCAGGAAGGATATTGCAAGTTAGAAGGATCACACAAAACAAGGATAGATGTCAGCAGCAGGCTGCAAGCATCCCTGACAATCCATTCCTCCATAACCACTACCCTTTCCCAAGAGTTGGTCTCATTCGGACTAAGATTTCACCTTCTACAGGAAGTTATGTGTCTTCTATAGGAAGTTCTGTGTATTCTACAGGAAGCCTACAAACAAGCCAAAATCGATCTCAGAAGAGGACCCGAAGGTTGAGAATCTATCTATGAGGCCTGTAAACATCCCTGTTTCCAATCCTCACTCTTCTCCATTATTTTTTCCACCTCATTGTGCTTCATTTATAAAAATTGTGTTTTCTACAAGAAGTTCATGTAGAAATTACAGAAAGCTAGAAATGGATTTTAAAAAGTAGTTTCGTGAACATGATAACTTCATAAAGAGTTCATAAATCCTCCTGAAATCTTCAAACCCCTCTTCCATCATTTCCATGCCTGCATCACACCCCAAGCTCATTTTCGTTACTGTCCAAAAAAACTGCAGAATGCTCTGATACAAAAATACATAGAGCATAAATTTGTTTTTTCCCTAACCTGAAAACCGTGCATCCATTTAAAAAACTGTTTTATGGGGAGTTGTATAGGGATGATGGCGACATGCCCGAGCAATTTCAGCCAATTCCAGTGCACAGTTTCCAAGAAATCAGCCTCCATCACGTTCAACCATTTTTGCATTTTCTCCATATCTGTGCATCCATTTCAAAACATGTTTCGTGGGGAGATGCACATAGGTAATAGTAACCTACCCATGCAGTTTCAACCAATTCCAGAGTACGGTTTCCGAGAAATTGACCTCTATCGCCTTCAGCCATTTTTAGTTTTTCTCGAAATCTGTACTTCCATTGACCACAATTTTGCTATGGGAGGTGCATAATGATGATAGAAACATGCTCAGAAAGTTTCAAGTCAACCCAATATATCATTTACGAGCTATAGAGAAAACAAGTCGTTGTCCTGCAAAAATCCAGCATCAGCAGCATGAAGGTGCAAATCTGAAGGATGAAACAGACTTCTGTACCTTAGATCTAGCCAGAGGATACCTGCACAAGAAAAATAGCCACACATTAGACAACAAAAAGCATATAGCATAAGGGATCCAGGTATGCACCAATGGAATATGAGCATGTAGCAGCAAAAAGAACCAAGCAGCATGTCGACTTACAGGTAAGTGTCTAAACCAATTCCTCTATTTGCATCTGTATGATTCGAAAGTGCATGAATGAATGAAATGGTTGGATTAAGCCAGAAAGCTAGCTAGTTAACCTGACACCCTCATCTAGTTTGATTGCACTCATCCGGAGATCACCCAGTGCACGTGTCTAGTCAACTCACGAGAAATTAAAAAAAAACAGGTAGTGGCAGATGTTCTGAACTCCAGCGCACATGATGTCAAGTGATTAACAGGTAGAAAACATGAAGTTTCATGACAACACTATTGTTTGCATAGGGCCAATGCACATTTCTGCCACCTCATCTCCTCACCACAAATCATGCCAGCAGTTGAAAGACAGCGCAGTTAACGCATTCACCACTCTTTGTTCACTGTGCCTTCACGACGTCCCCAACTGGAGTACGCGTCCACCACTTCCAGAGTAGCTAACCAATGGTCCTCTGCAAAATTTTTGCCTGATTTTTCGAGATTTCTGCCTGTTTTTTTAAATCTTCCACCTATCGGGCTCTACATGAAGCACAGTTTCGTTCTATAGGAAACAGGAGCCTTCTACAGGAAGGCTTCTACAAGAAAGGCAGAAAACAACCCTGTAGAAAGAAAACTCGAGATTTTCAGCGAATTTCAAGCTCAAAATGATGTAGGCTCAGGAAAACTTATTTGTGCATGATTTGTTATGCAAGGTGGTGAATTGAATGGCATCAGATTGGAAAATCAGAGGAAAAGTCTGCCTGTGTATTGAAAGTAAAACAGTTTCCTGCATACTATACTGAGTTTCCCCAGTTTTCCTGCATCAAAAATCTCCTCCACGTTTTCTTTTTAAATTCTCCTGTAAGAAAGATATATGCAGCCGTGGAGGCCAGCTTGTGCATGTGTAGAAAAAAATTGGATTTGCATATCTGTCTGTGTGCTGAGAAGAGAACCTGATCCTTGTGCTCTGCTTGTAAAAGAAAAATTCTTCCTTTCATAAGCAAACAATCAAGTTCTGGGTGACAACAGTCTTAAAACAGGGGAATTATTGCCATTTTATATTATAAGGAGCACATGAGAAATTCTATCTTTGATCTAGAAAAAAAAAAGAAAAAACCCGAATTCAACTATCCTCTATTTCAGATTGATTGTTTGGTAGCCTGAGCATTTCCTTTTTTGATTAAAACATAAAAAGAGCACTCTCACCATGCCAAGAGGATTCATAAGGGGAGAACACACTGAAGAAGGTGAGAAAACCAATGGTGAAGGAACACAAGACATTCAAGCACAGAAAGAACAGAAAGAAAAAGGGAAATGGGCCAGATTGCTGAGCCTAAAACAGAGGAAGTAATAACAACAAAAACACCAAGGGAAAAGAGGATGCGGAGTAGGATAGAGAAGGCCAAAAAAGCCCAAATGAAGGCTGCCATAGCCAAAGCAGGCACACAAAAACAAAGGAAAAGACACACCTTGAGATCTCAGCAAGGCACACAGAAATAGTTGACACAGGGATTTCTACAGGAAGCAAGGAAAAAGAACAGCAAGAGAAGAAATCCTTGAGATATTGGAAAGGGAGGTAGCAGTTGTGCTTGTTGCATTAAGCAGACCTACAAAACAAAAAAGAAAAAGAAAAAAGCAAACCTCCATGTATTTTAAGGCTAGGAAAAGCATAAGAATTCAAACAAGCAAACTAGGAGGAACAGTGGAAGGACATGGACAAGAAGGAAGAATTTTATGGCACACATGAGTAGAGTACATCAGAAGCTTTGGATGATAAGGAGGCCACTAAGGCCATCAAAGATGAAGAGATAGATTAGTTGCTCAGAGGATGAGCAACACTTTCAGTAGGGGGTGGTGATGAGCCCCATAAATGAGTAATTATATGGGCTCATTCAGCCTCCTAGTTCGACTTAATCCACCATTCTCATTAGTTTATTGCATGTTTTTTATTATATTTATGCTAATAGAGTGAATTGGGTTAGTCATTATGCCAACAAGTCTAATGTGTGCTTTATGCAGTTTTTTTGGTTAATTTGGAGACAAAATCAAAGGTTTAATGAGCACTTGGCAGCCAAATTCGTGGAAGAACAAAGGAGAGGATTTGTAGGGAGGTGTCCCCTTCACTTATGAGCCCTTACCTCGAATTATCCATCAAAAACTCAGAGCACAAAGGGTATCCAAGCAAGTCGAGTAGGACTATTGTTAACTGCAAGTTTTGGCAGCCGAGTTCCTAAAGTTTAGGAGGGTTGTTGGGGTCCTCAATTTGTATAAATAAGAAGGCTTAGAGCCAGTTTTTAGTCAGTTTTTAGTCAAGAGTTAGTCAGATTTTAGTTATATTGTAGTTAGATTTTAGTCAGTAGGTTAGCACTTTAGTGCAGCTTTGTATCAGCACATTTTCAAGCTTTTTCTTGTAAATAGTTTTTAGGATGTAGCTATTATTTTTTGATCAATAAAGATGAATCCATCTTTGCACTAGCTCTGATCTTCCTTAGGAGGCTGTAGATCTTGGGGTTGGGCCCAACCCAAGTTCCAATACCTCCTTTGTGTACTTTTATGTGTCTTTGCTGCATTCATAGAATAATTTCTGTTATCTAGATTAAGATCTTGCTTTGTTACTTAGGTTGTTTTTTATGATTGAAATAGCTTTTCATACTTCAGGTTGATTTGACAGTTTGGTAAAGGAAAAGATCTGCAAAAAGGCCACCAAGCAATCCTTGATCACATCTCTCCCTCCTTGGGACCATGAGCTAAGACCAAGGCATACTTGCTGCCACAAAAACATTGTTTTGCCTTTCAATGCAATTGCTAGTGTTAGATTTTTTAGTTGGAAAAGTTGATAGTAGTTGTGCTTACATATTTAAATCTGTTCTTGCTTGGTTTTCATAGTTGTTTTACATGATTTTCTACCAATAAACTTATGTCCATCATGATTTCTAGTATTTAGGTCAAATTAGGTCCATATAGCTAGATCTTTGATTTTCCTAGTCTTCGTTTGATCAGTTTTGGAAAATAACATGTAGAACACTTGCGATACCTCCCTGCCTACCCTTACTCCATCAATACAACCTGCTCCATCTCCTAACTCATATTCTTGCCCTTCATTTGCTACATTTTCCCCACTTTTCCCTAATTACTACATTCTTATGCATCATTGCTCCCTCCATCCTCGAACAAATCCAATCACCTTAATCGTTCCTTAGCCTCATTCACTAGGTCCTAGACCCATTAACATCCTTATCCAACCTCCATTTCCACTTTCCCACTATTTTTCCTCCATCAACCCTCTAAAATCCTCTTTTCAGAACATCTTGTAGAAGACCTGTAGAAACTTCCTGTGGAACATCCTGTAGAAACTTCCTGTAGAACCCCTGCAGACTTCCTATAGAAGCTCATGAGAGCGGTTTTTCAAGATCCGGTCACTGTGAAACTCTCTGGAAGGGTGCTAGGGACCCCTCAGGCCCTCTTCTCACCTTCCCAACCTCCTGCAAGCGTCCTCAGCATTTCCTTTCATCAATCAACCTCTGCACAGTCAAAAATAGTTAAAGCACATGCATAATAATTCTGACAACTTACTCAAAAATACAAAAAGATGATTTTTCCAGATTTTACTTCAGAAGTAGCTAGTCACATGAATTTTACCTTTCCAAGAGTCAATGGCATCCATTTCCACCGCTTTCATCTATTTTCTTGCACTAGTAGGGTTAGTCAGTAAAACCAGGGTTTGCTAGGGTTTGCATTTCTTTTTAGCTTTCAACTTATTTCTGCAAGTAGACTAGCCTCCTTTGAGTTAGATTTTGTCCATCACAGTTAAAAGCTTGTTCTAAGAACTCATAGAAGTTGGCTTAAGCTCCCAGCGAACTTGTGCCAGCTGATCAAGTGACACCCGCGGCAAGAGCTAGTACTTGTGCATACAACACCGTTGCTTCCAAGTTTGTTACGAACTACCGGGTTGATAAAAGTAAAGAAGGGAGTCCCAGGAGTTGCAGCATTATTGCCGCAATACTGGGGCCCACCAGCAGGCAAGTACTATGACCCTATTTTTGGGGAAAATAAGCTTTAGTTTGGTGCAAAAGATGTAGTGAAGGACATTTTGATGCTTGAAAACCAAATACCTTTCATCGTTCTCCTAAAGCTACTGCAATTGGAGCTCAACTTGGCTGTTAATGTACCAGAGAAGCTTTTCAATCTACTGGTGGAAGGAATAGTGGGTTTCCTTAACCCTTTCGACAATATGCATTTGGATGTAAAGCAATGGCCCTTTCATTATCATCTTTTGGGTTTCTTGCACACCGTAATTGCATCTCCAACGTCCAATGAGGGTGCGCGCGTAGATGAACGTAAGTGTAGTATCTCCATTCACGGTTGTAGTAACAAGTGCATTAGGATGCTCCAAGGAAAAAGCAGAGCATGGAATGATGCCGAAAGAATCCCTCACGCAGTAGAATTAAGAAAGGCTGGGATCAAATTTTCTCCACTCTAGGGAGGCTGCATCAAGCAGATTAAGTTTGACAAGAACACCACCACAATTTTTCATCCTCCGATCTCTATCATGGATGGGACAGAGAGAGTATTTCGTAACCTGATCGCTTTTGAGGTGTGCAAGTCACTTGAAACCAATTACGTGATTTGTTACGTGGCTCTCATGGACGACTTGATCGACTCGGAACAAGATGTGGCTTTGTTAAGAAGAATGGGCGTCATGTCAAACTCGCTGGGGAGTGACAAAGAGGTTGCCGACATTTTCAACAGTCTAGCCAAGGGAGTCACTAGGAGTATGAAATACTTCTTCGACAAACTGACGGAAAAGGTGAAAGCGCACTACAATAATGAAATGAAGGTCCAGATTGGAAATCTTGTGCACACTCATTTTTCATCACCATGAGAAGCTTTAGTTTTGACAGCGTCAATCTTCATGCTGGTGGTCAGTGCGCTCCAAACGATATTTACAATTATATCGGCATATAAGTAGCCCCTCCGCTCTTTTTTACCTTCCAAATAAATAATAAAGTGTAAATGATCTATACTCGGTTGTAATAGCAAGGATTGATCTTTGGATGCTAATATGTCACAATAGTAATTATGTCCGCTTGCAGTGTCATGTATATTAAGAGTGTGAGTTAGTTCGAGTTTCGTTTATATTTGGGAAAGTCAAATTTAGTGTGAGTTTTGATGATTAAGTTAGTTGAGTGAGGTTCAGTTGAGTAGCTAGTTAGAAGACATAAATGCCACACATTAGTTTCAATTATAATTAGATTTTCATGTTCAGAGCTATGTTACATCCTATGAATAGATCATAATATGTTATTGTGAATTTGCGTTGGGTTCTAATATAACACGAACACGAAAGTGCCTGATGAAGGTAGTTGGGCTGGAGGGCCTCACCTCAAGGGGACAAGAGAGTTAAATGCATGAACTTCCTTACGGTGTGACAAGGATTTATGTTTAGCTCTATATCAGAAAAAATGTTTTGCAATTTTTAAATTTTATTGACATAAAACAAATTTATTGGTTTGAAGGAGATTGGTCAAATAATTTTAATTATTTGAAAAAAAATCATTATATTATTTGATCTATAGCTTAGATGTTAAGGAAAATAAATATGTTACTTATACTTTAAATTGTATTAACTTTAATTTCTCTTTAGAAACAATATCATGCTTGTTAACCAATCCCAGAGCATCAACCGTTCTCCTCCCTACCTAAACTAAATGTTGGACTTCATATCTGAATTGAGGTTAATGCAAACATTATAACAATATAAATTACAACCCACTTTAAATGCTAGTCATCTTTTTGAAATCATATTCACTTAAAATTGGGAACACTATTTCTAAATTGTGTCCTATCAATATTATATTCAACCATAAATTTCAATTGTTTCTTAAATTTCTAAATGCTAATAAGAATCTTGACTACATGGCCTAACCACAAGCAATATAAGAGAGTTAAAGCCATAAACTCCCTTCCATTGGAGGATTTCAATGGATCAAAAGAGATTTCTGTTTAGTTTTAAATTAATTGATGTAACTTTTAAAGAGGCAAATGTTATTGATATATATAAGAAAATATATATTCAACATTAATATGTATGTATATGTTAGGTTCCTATACCAATAGGTGTCATATATCATGGTTGACTTGGTTTAGTTCTGAAATATGTATATACCTTTGCTTCTGCAAATGGTTTCCATATTTGTAAAAAATAAAAAATAAAAATAATAAAGAAGGTATGCCCTAGAAAAAGAATAAAAGGGTAAAAAGAATAAAGAAAAGGTCAAAAAATGAAAGAAAATGAACCCCAACAAAAAGAAAAGACCATGAAAGTGTGCAAGCCTAAATGCCACTACTATTTACTTTATGTATAATAGAGATTGTGTGCAACTTGTTACCGATGTCACAATCGATGGTTACCAAATAGTTTAAACTTGGTTATTCCATGTTTTCAATTTCATGTTTTAGAAATAGAGAATAAAGATCTGACCAAACAGTTTAATCTTGGCAGATAAGTAGATAGGTAGAGTGAGTAAAAGGAGCTCAACAGTTTAATCTGAGCCCTTGGTTGTAATAAGTGTATATTTAGATAGATATCACTATGTAAAAGAAAAGAAAGTTTGATAAGGGTTTGCCAGTCTAAATGCACCTTAATAAAGAAGTAAAAATGATAGGGTAAGTAGGAAGGGTAAGTAGATAATTGGTTGCAGAACAAATGTGTGATGAATGGTTAAGTTTAATGCTTAAATATTTTTCTTTCATCACTTAGACAAAGCATAACTCACATTGAAGACAGCGCATCAACGAACCAAAGTCAAATTAATTAATTTCCTTACTCCATTTTCCTCTAAGAATTCACTAATTTCCCCTAAGTGCTAAAGGTACCTATAAATAAGTTAGAGGGGCTCAGAGCATTTCTCTGACTTTTGGAGGGACTAGACCCCCAGCCCAATAATTTGAAATACCTAAAGTACTTAAATCCCCTTCATCAATATTTACCCCTCCATAAAATCATTCATTCCCTTGATAGGACTTTTCCTAAGTAAAACCCTATTTTACTTAGGAAAATTAAAACATTCCCTATACAAAAACCCTCATGTTCTATTAGCCTAAGTTACGAATGTTATATGATGAAATACACTTTCGGAAATGTTTTATCTTAGAGCTAGTTAAATATCCTATAAGGTCATATTAACTTTGACTCATATTATTATGTAATTCCCGAATAAAATGACATTACCCACGCTCATATTATTATATTATACAAAACCCCGACTTTTTACATATCCCGCCCCGATGGTTAAATATAACCGTAATTCAAATAATAAATGAGATTAATTAGCTAATATGTAGTTAATTAAGAACCCGATCTCCCCGCCATGCTAATGAGAATTAACTAAGTCATCAGGACTAATTAATCACTCAACGACCAATCAAATCGTCCCCGATATGATTAAGTCTTTTAATTAATATTGGGCCCGTCCCTATTATACATCAGTCATGTCATTGTCGCGACTACCATTCGATCGGACCCTTTAGATCTGACGACCCTCGCTCATATCGCGCAGGCCTTTTGGTCGACCTTTAGTGCACGAAGTGAGCAATTTTTTGAACAGTGTCGATGCTACGTATCGAGCAATGTATGGAATCGTGTGGCTCCCCCCAAATACCAGTTACCCTCCATAAGTGGTGCGATAAAACCTGCTTACTGCCTCTCGCTAATGACAAAATGTCAAGTCACCCCTGTTGACGTAACCCGTCTGTGTCACGAAACTCGCCAAAAACTTTGACTTTGCATAAAAACAAAGTTAATCCATTTTTCGTCCTTATTCTGAAAAACTCATACATGCAACCAGTAGGTAGAAAATGACCAACTCGTACCCAAAACCATCAACCACCCTGAAAGTTGCTGTGCGACACCGCTCCAGTCCACGGTGTGCTTCCAAGTCAACCAGTACACCATTACTAGTTGCTCCATAACAGATAATCAAAAGACCGCAGCCTTGGATAAACAGTCTTAATACTCGTCATAAGACCTATTTACTCTGAAATTGTTATCAAATCTATTCAAATAGAGATGGAAGGTAAAAGGACACAGTAAAGAACATTCAAAGTGTATTAGGGTTAAGGAGTATCAGATTAAAGACCAAGTCAAGTAAATCAGCTAACATGAAGATAAACAACAGGGAAGACACTTACAAAATAGAGTATATAAATTCATGTCAAAGTGAAGACAGATGAAAAAACAGAGCGGTAAAAGTAAAAAGTAAACAGTAAACAGTAAAGGTAAACATGAAGACATTAAGGGTTAAACAAAGATGAAAACACTTTCACCAGCTACAATGAAGTTTATCCAAAGTAAAAGTGAAAAATAGTTGAAAGGAATTTAAGGTTAAAAGATGAAATCAGAGCAGAAATGGTACATTCTTCAGAAATTTCATGTTTAAGTCATAGTTTTGCAGAAATTATTGTGGCCAATCCAAGAAGTATTTTGCAAAACTGGAGGAGGTTTTAGTTCCTAAAATGCTAGTCTACAAAAATTTCTCTCACTTTTTACACAGGTAGTACCAAATGGGAGATAAGTGCATGTCTTCACAGCCTATGTTTCAGTTTGTGCAAAGCCCTGTTTTTGACATATTTTTGCAGAGAATATTGTGAACTGCTGGAGCTGAATTTTGGGAAACTGAGAGAGGTTTATCTCAAAAGCTTTTTTATATACAATAACCTCTTTAAATTTTTACATATCTATCTCACATTGAGATATACAAGCGTATAATTGGACCCTAAGTTTGCAGAATTTCTGGGGCAGAATGCACAAAGGAAGGATGCAGTTAGTGACTAGGATGTTTCATCATCAATTAAGAGTTGCTACCAAATTTGACTTTCTCTTCTTCATCACCATAAATCCATAAACATAGTGCAAAATAGATTCATTAGTTTTGAATGTCCTTTATTTGAGTTTTATTATTGTAAAACAGTTTGAGATATTTGTAAACCAATCTTGATATTTTTTCAAGATATTTCAGTTTAGAATTAGTATAAATACTTCTTCATTTGAAGTATTTTGGGTGAATTCTTAGACATTTTTGTAGACTCTTTATTTTGGAATAGAAGTGCTATTGAACAACTATTGTATGGTTGGCTGGACAAAGTAATAAAGAAAAGGACTTTTACAGGATTCCTGTGTCAAACGAGAAACAAATAAGTATTCTATATCTTATGTTTTTATAGTTTTCTTGTTTAAATATTCATATGTGTTCCATATCTGAATGATAAACGAAAAAGTATATTTCAGAAATAGCTTTACTGCATTCTATCTTTAAAATCGTTTATATTCTTAATGTTTTCTTCCAAGCTATCATAGGTAGGGAATTCTGAATTGCTCCTTGCTTTTTAGTTTATCTTTGTAGCCATTTAACAAAGAATTCTTAATTTCTTTTTGTTAATGATCACCCACTCTCCCTCATCTTGAACTTTGTTGAAGGATTCTTAATTTCCCTTCATCCTTTTCAAGACCATTTCACATTTTTGAGATATCATTTGTCTCTTGTTTAGCTATTTTGCCCTGTGAAGCCCTCCTTTGCTGAATCACCCTGCTCCAGTTAAGCCATCTTCAGTTGACTCCATAGCTTAATGGCCTTAAATACCTTATTCTATCCATCTGCTCTTGAATTCCACCACCAAACAAAATCAAAACCCCCAGGCTTCCATAACTAGCCTAATATCTCATCAAACAAAGCTAAATTATTAAGAGAGAGCCCTCTATGAGTACAGATTGGCTAGATGATGTACTTAAAATATTGGTTTGTGGTTACCTCGAAAATTTCTTTCTTTAACCTTGAGAAAATTCTGAATGATAACAGTATATATGAAAGATAAAAAGTGTGGTAGTAGAAAATTGGAGGACATACTCTCACACTCTTTAAAAAATACACTTCTCCCTTTTAAACGAATAAATAAATATATAGTGCAAGCGCTCTGGAGACTGTTAGCTCACAAGGAAGGATCTTGAAGTGGAGACTTCAGCTTGCAAGCTAGCCCCCAAAAACTTGCTCCTCTAATGGGACGTCATTGACTTTGAAGTGAGTGTGGTGGTGTAGTGGTGCCATGGATGCACCACGATCGAACCCTGAAACCAATTTTCAAAGCTGGAGGGGTTGTACAAGGCCTAACTAAGAAAGAAGGGTTGTACAAGGCCTACCTAAGAAGTACATTCCAAACAAAACTCAAATCAATTTTTGGGATGTTGGTAACCTTAGTTCGTTGTCGGACACTCTCAATCTTTCCTATAATAGCCTTTCGAGCTGAATTCTTCAAACTCTTCATAAGTTGCCTCTAATTGTTTTCACTGTATTGTCTTGTATGAAGAACTCTGTTTGCATTTGTGAGAATCGTTGGTTGAAATTATATGTGTATTCTCTAATGCGTACCTATTGCCCATTAAAATTGTCTTCTGAATCTGTGCATAATTGCATGATTGTCATTTTATATTCCTTATAAATTGCATGTCATAGGAAGGTCCGAAGGTGGGAAAATTCCATTGTAGAGACGAAATCGAGCACCCGAGATATGAAGACAGTGTGAATTGATTCTAGTTAGAATTCTCATTCCAATTAGCATTTACGCCTTCAGTAAATCATTTAGTTCTTAGTCAAACGATTGTGGATGTTACTTTTAGTATGGTGGTGAAGGTATGAAATTCAAACTTCATCGAAATTCAAAAGAGTCGTGAACAAAATGAATTGGGATTCAATAATTCAAATTGTGTCTAGAAATCGAGACTAAATGTAAATTCTCCCAGCCACTGACAAACAACCTGCATATAATAAATCTTCCCCACCGTCCTCCCCCCTCTCTTTCACTGTTGTTTGTTGAGCTTCAGTGGTATAAGCTTGAGGAAAAGCAAGGTAAAGGGAAGGTGAAGGGTGACATGATGTAGGTTGTTTGGTTGGGTACTCAGGCAGGCGAAGCGTTTTCAGAGGCATGGTACTCCGATGCAGCAACAATGCATTTCATGTCAAGGTTCAGTTGGGAAATTTGTTGCAGAAGATAAAGCCACTTTTCCAGTCAAAACATGAGTCCCTTCTGGAATGAGGAGTTCCTTTTTGTGGCAGCAAATCCATTCGAAGATCATTTGATTCTCCCAGTCGAGAATTGTTTGGGGTCAAATAAGGAAGAAATTTTGGGGAGAGTAATGATTCCTCTGAGTATCATAGATAAACAACTAGATCATAAGGCTGTGAATCCTCATTGGTTTAGCCTTGAGAAGGGGGGTTTCCACAGAAGAACCAGAGAAATGACACCATTAAGCTACACAAAGGATGTGGAGACAATGGAAACCCTACGTTCCACGACTAGGCCTCCCTCCAACGCTGGCAGAAGAAGATTGCATAACTAAGGGGCCATGGCAATCACAAACAGTTTCACATTTCCACCACCAACCAAACTGAATAATTCTTTGGCGGTGCAGAGTGACGAGAACAAAAATGATTTACAGATGGGTGATGACCCAATAACTTTCGTTTTTCAATCTTGAGATATACATTTAACTAGTTGAATAATATGCTTGACTATTGTCTTAGATCCATTGTTATTATGTAATAATTTTGTAACTTTGTACTTTATTCTACATTTGTGTCTACAACTGGATCCAATATTTAAGTTTTAAGGCATTAAAATGTGAAAAACAATTGTTATTGTTGTGATTTTTACCCCCTTTTAGCGTAGATGTTGGTGTTCCATATCATTGCATTTTAGGTTGTTCCTCGTTTATTCACTCATGATCAGCAGCTTCCATTGTTTTAACTATTTTTCATGTTGCAGGTGTGATCGTACTGTGGTTCGGCAATGGATTGAGACGGTTAGCATATGTCCGTGCCGAGTCAAACTTTTCAGATCATAGACCTGTTAATGTTGTATTTCTAAAAGAGGTCGAAACTCTTAACTGTTGCAAAACAAAAGATTCATTGACCAACGTGAGTGCCAGAGTTGAAGTAGAAGAATTACTACCCTGGACTAGTTGTGTTGAACATTCATTTGATTAGGTGGGTATTTGTTCATTAGAAACTGTTCAGTGATTCTCCCGAAATTATTCAAAAATTTCAATTCCAGCTTGATCCTAGTGACAAACGAAAATTAGGACAAGCCTATTCTTTGTAAATTGTTTTCATTCATAATCCATAGTTGAAGGTTCATTTTCTTTTATTCAATAAATATTGATGTCATCTATAAATGTGTAGAAACGATGGTATTTGCAACACGTGCATGGTACAGAGAACCTCATACTTTGGGTTGTGGCAAATAAGCGGGAATCAGTTGCAAAATATTTTTGTGAGAATAAACCCTTCAAAACATCCATTACTCTGGTGTTAAATATAATGATAACCATGTTATTTCATCTAGAAAAAGTTCTGTTCGGAATAAAAATCATGTTGTATCATTATACATGTTTCTTATATGCATTCACAATATTTACCTAATAGTGTCCATTGGGTTGTGACCTTTGATTAGACAGGTTTTAATTGAGGTTTGGGAGGAATATGCATTGTTGCTCAAGGGAAGAGCTAGGGAACTGAATCATCTGTAAAACCACTAGCGGTGCTGACCAGGTAAAGTGCAACTTCCATTTTCCGTATCTGTATCAAGTCCAAAAATATGTAGAATCTAAGCCTTAGTAAAAATGTCGAATAAGCATGTTTCCTGGCTTTACTCTTCATCCTTTTCATGAAGTTGTTCAGCATAGAGGAAAGGATTTCATATTATTTTGTTTGTGTTCTGACCTATTACTTATCCTGCTTGCAAATGCATGGCAAGTAAAGGGATGCGTGTGAGTTGAAATCTGACATGAGTGGTGTTTTAATTTGGTTATTCCCATAGGATTACCCGTGATAAAGGATGCCAAGTTCTTATTTTTGGAAGTGCAAGTGTCTTCGGGTAAAGATCTATCCTTGCCAGTGTCCAAGTTTATTTATTTAATACTTTTTGTACTCTGAAATTCTACTGGAAATAATGACTATATCAGTCGAGTAGCAATATTGTTTCATGATAAGAATGCTTATTATCATGAAGTAAATTTTTAGAAGGCTTGAGAAGTTTGAGTGATGATTATGTACAAATGGGGATAATTCATATGATTATTGTGGAAGATAAAGATTCTGGATAGTTCTCAATTTTGGAATCAAAAATTGTGTAGTTTCTCTATCTCAAGGGGCAAAGAGAAAACATCGCCTAGACTCGTGTTGTGGCTATGTGAAGTTATGGGTCAGCAATATTAATAATTTTGACCTATTGGAGCACATTTCTAAGTTAATAATGTACCATAAAATAGAACATATTCTGCAATTAATGTTTGCAAGCCTTTGGTTTGTGAATATGAAAAGCCTATGGCAATTTCTCACTAGGTAGTTGGATCTACTGAATTTGGTGGATTAAAGCTACTGCTAAAGTCTGTAGCCTTAATTTGTGACAAAAAAATTATAAGCTGAGAACTGAGAAAGAAGTGTTTTTTATTGATCTACATCTCAAAGTCTTTACACAATATTATTCTATCTTTCAATTTTTTTGCAACACAAGTTAATGCATCTACCAGAGAACATGGTTCCCATCAACCCTTACATGATTATGCTTGCTCATACCTTTGCACAAAAGAGATGAAGCTCGTTCTTCAACAATGCTTATGCTTTACTATTTACATATCAAACATGCTAGCTTGAGCCTGGACTATGACCAAGTTACATGGTATTCTTAATTTGTGAAACTAAATCCTTTTATGGTTGGAGGAATGTTTTCAGGTGACCAGGTTTATTTTTTCCTTTGTAAATGGAATAAAAAAAAGAGCTCCTCTAAAAAAAAGAGAGGCCAAGTTAAAAACATGCCCAAAATTTGATCCTTTAAAAATAATTTTTTTTTAATGAAACATTCAAAATAAATTAATTTAAAGTATATTGATTTAAAAATGATCTAGATTAATTCAAAATAAATTAATTTACATAATTCAAAATATTAATCGAGAAGTTACACAAAGTTATTATGATTTAAGTGATCATTGTGCTGATGATAGATTGCATATCACATGTCCAAAACTTTGTTAACTTAAAAGAAACCTACACACAATAAATTTGAAAGCTATTCATATGAAAATAAACTACATGTATATTTACAGGGGCATACAAATTCTTCGTTATATTTTTAGTGGATTATATTTGAAGGACGTGCCATGGGAAGATTACATTTTCCTTATTATGATAATTAAATTAAATTTCAAGCAAGTAACATAATCTTATAAAGGTCCCTTTATCTTTTTGTGGAATTATTACAAGATAACCATTTTTTTATAATACAACAGTAGTAGCAGCAGCAATTTCACTTGCCTATTATGTCAGAAGTATGAGATACTAAATGCCATGTTCGGAGAAACTCTAAATGTCCGCAGTTTATTTTTGTTGACTTGTTTTTAGTTAAAGCAGAGGGATCTTAGGGCTATTAAAAAAAAAGATGAATTACGGGAAGAATTAGGCTATATTGATTCTAAATTCTTTGGGTATGGTTTCGAAAACAAAATAAAGAATCATTTAACGTTTTCCAGGTATTAATGTAAGAATCTCTTGTTCAGTTTCACTAAGTTTTTCTCTGGTTCAGTTTGAGGTTTTTTAGGTATTACGTTTTCCAGGTATTAATGTAAGAATTTCTTGTTCAGTTTGATTAAATTTTTTGTTGTTGAGTGTGATTAAGTTTTTTTTTGTTGTTGAGGGTCTGAAATTCAACCAATTTTCGGTCAACCTTGAGCCATCGGCCAGCTTTGATGGGGCCCCATCACTCCACCTTCCAACCAAACATCCCTCAGCCCTCCAAACTTTCGGTTTAATTTTTCTAGATGAAGAATTCAGCACATCACATTTGACTCAAATCTTTTCCTTTCTTCCTTTGATCCTTTTACCTCCATTCCTTTGGACCTCAAATTCTTTATCCATCAAAAGTGGGCAAAAACTCCTAACCTGCAAAAATGCTCTTGACATGCAAAATAGATTAACTCTACCAACAAACCAGCACCTAAGTATACAATTGCCACCACCAATATAGTTCTCCATTGATGATTGTATACCCGACCTCCGGGACCAAAGGAATTTATGATCCAAGAGTTTTTCTTTGAGTTTTTTCTTTTTCATTTTATTACCTAGAGGATGTCTCAATGGCTTAATGACTTTTTTAAATATATATTGTAACAATTTGATATTAATTTTTTTTCAAGTTTTATATTTAAAAAAATATAAAACACAAATATTCACATTTTCAAATTTGGTTGTTATAGAAATTAAAGTTTTTTTTTATTGTGTACTTGGCTTATTCATTTATCTGAAACTCGGGCCAGGAAATAATGCCCATATTTTACAATGGTCACATCCTCCATAGGCTTGAGGGAGCTAAATGCATCATTAATAAATTAGATAATTTTGCATTTATTTTTGCCACTAAGATGATTTTCTTCTAGTGGGAACTAAAGCAACGTGAGGGAGCTAAATGCAACATTAGTAAATGGGATTATTTTGCATTTATTTTGCCAATAACTTTTCTTTTACTGGGAACCATTTTACCAATAACTTGATTTTCTTTTGCTTGAACCACTTTGCCATGTTTAATTCAGTGATTTTCTACGCTTACTTTACAAGGATTTTGGCATATGGAGACCAAGGTTCTCATGTGGATGATCGTGGTTATGGTTATGGAGTATTCTTGGTAGCAACTACGTTTATACAGGAAGAAAACTTTTTGTGTAAGAATATCACCTCAACAATCTTTGTGGATACAATGTCCAAATGTGAAAAATGAACCAATTGAACAAATCAAAGTTGAATCACAATTTTTTTGTGAAATTTTTTACCTCAACAATCTTGTAGATATAGTGTCCAAATGAGAAAATGGACTAGTTGAATCACCTGTACTTAATTTTATGTTTTTGAACAATCAAAGTTGAATGGAAAAAAATTTCATGCAAAATAAAAATCAGAAATGATATTTGTTATGCTTGGCAAGGCCAATAATATGTTGACATGAAACAAAATTACAACTTGGTATTAATGTTATGCATTTTAAATACAAAGCCACTTCGTGGCAATGTGCAAAAAAGCAAGAGAAGTAACATTGCCACCCAGTGGCTCTTGTTATATTTGAGTTTTCACATGCCATTTATTTTAACATGTTAATGGGAATGTTAGTTTATATTTTGGTTTCGTTTTAGTTGAAACTTAGTCTCATATTTCTTACTTTTCATATTCCTTCAGTATATCTTTGCACCTTTTAGGAGCAAACTTAACCTTTCAATCACTGAATATAGCATGGATCTATGCTCCAGTGTATGGTAGACCCTTAGTAATGCATGAGAGATTTCATTGGATGGAAATACATTAAATATGGAAATTAGGGGAGAAATGATTTAATAAGAAAAAAAAATTGTATGCTAATAGGGGTTTATCAAAGAAATAGGTTAAGTGTTTATTTTTGAGAAAGAAAGTGGTATTTAATTATGTTGAATTGAAACATAAGTAGATGACCTTATGGAAGAGGAGATGCTTAGAGGAAGGAGTGAGAATGAGTGATGAGATACTGAGTGATTCCCATGAATTATATTATATTTTATTGGGTCAGATATTTTTATCACGATGATCATGAAGTGTTGTGAATTGTTAAGGAATGAATTGAAATGTCAATGTGAAGTCACATAGGTTAATGGTGCAGAGAATGGGTAGTTGGTGCCAAGTTAATTTTGGTTGCATCATACCTACTATAAAAAATTGTGGATCCATCACTCCATGCCAAGATAAGTACTTGGTGTATTCTATATTGCTCTTGAATGTGTAGAAGAAAATCTTGATTTGTGACCCAAGATGAAGAATATATTTGATTCTCTTGATGCAACTTATTTGCATCACAAAATTGAAAAGGTTGCCAAGCTTTACAACTTGTTCATATTTAATGGGAGTTATTGCTCCCAACTTTTGACTCATTATTCTGTTGAGATTCATATTCAAGTGTAGAATCCATGACATTCTTTACCTTCTCTCTATTTCCTTTATTCCTGTATCTATAGGAAAAAATCTTTTTCTTCTTGTGGAGACCATTCAATGTTACATTAAGGGTGCAGTTTTGTTCAAGTGATCAAATTTATGCTCAAAATTCAAAGTGTTAAAAAATGCTTGAAACCAATACGAGTGCATAGATCTTGGGATTCTGGATCTAATGCAACTTGTTTCACTCAAAAACGATATCGTATGCTCCTAATATCATGTTCTCATCGAATTTCCAAACAAGTAAAATTTGGCAAAAATTGAAAGGTGACTGGACATTTTGGGCCATTGGTAGGCTGCCACATGGCTTGTCTAGATTGGTCCAAAAATTCAGAATTTTTATTGGCCAATGGGATTTCGCTAAGTGTCTTGTTTTTATTGGCTCTTAAATGGTGCAATTTTATTGGTTGCAAGGTTCGTTGACTTGGACCAATGGGGGGAGAACCACGTGGGCCAATTGGAGGCTACCATGTGGCCTCCATTGATAGATTAAAATTTTTGTTATGGATCAAGCCAATCATCCCATCGAAGTCGAACCCGCGACCTAGAATTAAGCAACCACAAACCATACCACTATGCCACCGCCATCCATGTGAGAAATCTATGTTCATGACTTCACTTTAAATTTTAACAAATGTGCATTTGGAGGTAGGGTCAAGGCTAAGTGCCAGCCTTAGTCACCACGCCCACGAGGATCCAAGGATGAGACCATGGGCCAGGGCTTAGCCCCAGCCCCGTGGTCACCGCCCACGATGTAGGTTTTAACCCAGTACATAAATTGTCTGCATACGAATTCTAAAAATAGAAAATAAAGAATGGAGAGAGCATAAAACATAAAACATATATATTTTCCCCTAGATCCCAAAACCGGGAATACCAGATTGATTTTTCTTTATATTCCTTTCAATGTTACAATACATATATATACATGTCGAAGCATCTATAAACCCCAATCCATTAACCCTGTATTAGAACATAACGATAGTTTCCTTGACCAGATCTATAAAATACCATCAGTAGAAAGCCATCATGCCCAAAACCATGTATGAAAACCACACACAAAACCATAGGTAGGTCTGCCCACCTAATATAGGGTCAAAAAAAAATAATTCTTTGGGGTATTACCCCAGACCTCGTAGAGGGGGGCTATAGCCCCCCTCAAACCCCCTAACAATGAGGGCTTCTTCCCCCTCTGTTGCACCCGGCACAACGGACATGGGATGTTATTGCCCCCCATGCATGGGCCTAGTCCTGAAAATAATATAACACACACCCAACATTCTCCCACTTGTTGTTTTTTTTCCACAAGGGGCCACAAGAGAGCTTAGTCATTGGTCTAGCCCTGCAACGACCATTTTTTCACTACACCAAGAAAACTTCTCAGTCCTCAAAAAATTCTTTAATGCATCTGCAACATTCTTCAAAGTGTCCACCTTTACCAGCAACACCTTTGTGTCGTCAACCATATCCCTCACAAATTGATATTGAACATCAATGTGCATTTTATTTGAATGATAAGCAGAGTTCTTTGCCAAGAAAATGTCACTTTCGATGTCACAGTATATCCTTATAGCTCGTTGTACCAACCCCATACTTGAACACAATCACTGCAACCAAATTGCTTCCTTTCTTGCATGAGTGGCTGCCATGCATTCTGCCTATGTAGTTAAAAGTGCCACTACATATTGGCTCTTGCTCATCCAACTGACTACACCTCCAAACAGGTTAAATACATACCCACTTGTAGATCTTCTCTAATCCAGATCTCCAACCCAGTCTACATCAACAAATCCATGGATGTCCAAAACTCTATCCAATCCTGGTTTTCCTTGGTAGGACAGACAGTAATCACTAGTGCCACTCAAATACCTGAAAACATGCTTCATTGTTGTCCAATGCTCCTTCCTTGGTTTTGAAATAAACTTGCTCAATACTCCCACTGCATCTATAATGTCTGGTCTAGTACAAACCATTGCATACATCAGGCTACCAACTTCACTTGCGTATGGAACACATGACATGTCCTCTTCCTCTTCTTGTGTCTTGGGAAACTATTCAACGGATAACTTTACACCGACAAGAATAGGAACCTTTACTAGTTTATTATCATGCATATTAAACCTCTGCAATATTGTCTCGACATACTTCCTCTGGTTTAACTAGAACTTCCTTTTTACCTGATCTCATTTAATTTCCATGCCCAAAATATAGTTTGTAGCACCAAGATCTTTCATGTCAAATTTGGAGGACAATTGGGTCTTCAATTCCTGGATAATTTATTTGTTATTTCCAATAAAAAACATATCATCCACATACAAGACCAAATAAATAACATGGTCACCAATTAATTTAAAATATGCACAATGATTTTCTTTGCTTCTGGTGAAGCCAAGTCCCCATATATATGTATCAAATTTCTTATACCACATCCTTGGTGGTTTCTTTAACCCATACAAAGACTTTTTTAACTTGCATACTAGTTCTTTCTTACCCTTAACTGCAAAGCCTTCAGGTTTCTTCATGTAGATCTCTTCTTCCAGACCCCCGTGAAGAAATGTTGTCTTCACATCCATCTGTTCTACCTCAAAATAAAAAACAACAACAAGAGATAAAAGTAATCTAATAGAAGCTACCTTGGCAACAAGAGAAACAATATCACCAAAATTAATTCCTGGCACCTAGGAATAACCTTTTTCTACCAACCGAGCTTTGTATTTCTCTACCTTGCCTTCTGCATTCATCTTCTTCTTAAACATCCATTTGTTGCCAATAGGTTTCTTTCCAGCTGGCAACTACACCAGATCCCAAGCCTCATTTTTGTGCAAAGATGCCATTTCATCAACCATGGCCTCTTTCCAGAGTTTGTCATCCTATGAATCTACTACTTTCCTGACAATTCTGGGATCATCATCAGTAATAGATAAGGAAAAATTTGAACAGAAAGCAGCTAGAATATACCTTTCTGGTTTCCTTCTTTCTCGAACTGATTTTCTCACAACTGGAGTTTATGGCTCTTCATATTCTGATTCCTCTTTTGTTGTAGAGTTTGATTCCTCATCCTTTATCTCAAACTCTATCTTCTCGGGTTCCTTTGGTAGGACTTCATGTTTAATAACATCTTTCACCTCTCTAAACACCACATCTCGGTTGTACACAATATTCCTTATTTCTGGGTTCCAAAGCTTATAACCTTGTAAACCATCCTTATATCCAATAAAGATGCACCTTTCAGATTTACTATCCAACTTGGTTATTTTCTCCTTTCAAGCATGTACATATGCATCACATCCAAATATCCTTAGATGTGAAAGAGAGGGTTTCTTACCAGCTCATACTTCTTGTGGAGTCTTATCCTCCAATGTTGATGAAGGTGATCTATTGACTAGGTAACATGTAGTCTCCACTGCCTCTGCCTAGAATTCATGTCCTAACTTGACACCACTAAGCATGCTTCTTTCCTTTTCCATCAATGTCGTGTTCATTCTTTATGCAACTCCATTCTGTTGAGGTGTTTATGGAGTATTCTTCTTCCGAGCTATACCACACTTATTACAGAACTCTTCAAAATCTTCTTGCAAAATTCTACACCATTATCTGTCCTCAAAACGTTTATCTTCTTCTATGTCTGGTTTTCCACTAGAGCATTAAATTATTTAAACTTGTCAAAGACTTCATATTTTTTCCTAAGGAAATATATTCATGTATTCCTTGAGAAGTCATCTATAAATAATACATAGTACACATGCTTACCCAGTGATGGAACCGACATAGGTCCAAACATATCACTGTAGACAAGCTCTACTATCTGTTTCACCCTCTTAGCACCAAAGGGGAAACTCACCCAATTCTACTTCCCATATACACAATTTTCACAAAAATCAAAATCTAGATAGCAATTAGACATACCTTCTACCATACCATTACCATGAAGTATTTGAAGGCCCTTTTCTCCAATATGTTTAAGACTTTGATGCCATATCATGGTCTTTTCTCCAAAGACCACTAGATTTTCTACTCCACTTTCGGGAACCATAGAAATGTTGCACTCATCACTAATAGTGCTACCTTGAAGCGTGTACAGAGTTCTAATATAAACTTCCCACATCAATACCAGTGCTCCCCGAACCATATTTCAGGTATCTTTATCGAACATTATTTTTACACCTGCATCATCCAGCTTGCTTACAAAAATTAGACTTATGGCCAATGCAAGAATATGTAGAACATCTATAATTACTCTAATCCTTCCACCTTGCAACTTCAACTTGACTTTTCCACGGCCGAAAATTCAAGCCTTCATGTCATCCCCTAGGAAGACATCACCATCATCATATTTATCATAATCGTAGAACCACTTCCTATGGGGAGTGAAGTGAAAAGATGCACTTGAGTTAATCAACCATGCCTCATGAACTATATGTGCACTTGAAGAAGAATCCAAGTACACATCCCCACCTTCATCTGAGGTGGTTTTCACTTTTGCAAAAGGAGCATCATCAGATCCCATTCATTTCTTAGGAGCTTTAGATCTACAGTGCTTTTTGAAGTGCCCTTTTCCACATTTCGAGCACACATTTGCTGGTTTTCTTGAAGATTTAGATATTCCTCTAGATTTAGATCTCCCAATCGAGGATTTATTTTTGTTTCTATTCTGGGACCCTCCTCGTGTAGACAAGGCATGAACATTATGGTCCTATGCATTTCTCCATATCATCTCCTTCGACAGCAAGGATGCGACTATTTCATCAAACTGCAAGGCAGACGTATTTCTACCTATTGCAACAACTAGACTATCCCACAAATCTGGTAGAGAACGCAAAAAAACTGATGTACTTATCTTCATCTAAAATTTTTATGTCAACAGATAACAAATGGCTTACCACAGTGTTAACGGCCTTCAGATGCTCTGTCACCAAGTCTCCATCCTTGATCCTCAGGCTATACAACTTTTTTCATAAGAACAATTTATTCACTAGACTTAGATTGGTACAACGTCCCTAACTTGTCCCACAAAGCCTTTGTTGAAGCTTCCCCTGATATATTCAACAATATTGAATATGAGATACACAACCGTATCATGCTCTTTTCCTTCTAACCCAACATCTTCCAGTCTTCATCGGACATTGTCATTGGTTTAGTACCCGGATCTACCACGATGCACTAAACTTTATCCACAAGCAGATCCTCCATATTGAGTTTCCACAACTCAAAAATCTGACCATTAAATTTCTCAATCTCTATATTTCAACTTCTCGCCATCTTCTTTCACCACAAGAATCGATCCGGTAGATCTCCCACTAAATAGAATCTACCACAGGCTTGAGCAAAACCCCTGAACAGTAAAGGCATCCACTTGAATCCAAAACAACTCTAGTACCAAATTTAGGTTTTAACCCCGTACAAAAATTCCCTGCATACGAATTCTAAAAACATAAAATAAATAATGGCGAAAGCATAAAAAATAAAACATATATACATAGTGATTTTCCTCTGGATCCCAAAACCAGGAATACCGAAAGAATTTTCATTATATTCCTTTCAATGTTAAAATACATATATATACATGCTGAAGAATCCATAAACCCCAATCCATTAACCCTGGATTAGAACATAACCATAGTTCCCTTGACTAGATCTACAAAATACCATGGGCAGAAAACCATCATGCCCAAAACCATGAGTGAAAACCATGCTCAAAACCATAGGTAGGTTCACCCACCTAATATAGGGTAAAAAAAAAATGTCCTCGAGGCACTACCCCCAACCCCGTAGAGGGGGGCTGCCGCACCACCTACTGCTCCTGTTGTGACGAAAAAGAGGGAA
>APFE030872529.1:45852-116928 GCA_000404065.3 Pinus taeda
TTTTTATTTTTATTATTTATTTATTTTTCTCATATCACTCAACTTCTATGCTAAGAAAATATTTCATGAGACCAAGATCTTCATCATGGCTTTTTTAAATTCATCCAATTCAAGTCACATGTATAAATCATGTCATCAATGAAAGTGAGAAAGTGACAACTTCCACCAATCGAGTGTGTCCTCATAGGTCCACACAAGTATGTATGCACTAGATCAAGAGGTTTCTTTGCTCTGTATGCAACTCCCTTTGGAAAACATTCACGATGTTGCTTTCCCAAGATGCAGCACTCACAAGTACTAGCACGTTCTTTGATGGGAGGTAATCCTCTGACCATCTATTTCTGCTATAACAATCGTAAACTAGAAAAGTGCAAGTGTCCAAATCGAAAATGCCATAACCAATAATCATTAGAACATGCAACTGTAAAAGAACTGGCTTGATCACTATAATTCATAATTAGAGGAAAGAGTTTGTTCCTCGTCATATGTACCTTTTCTATCAGTTGCTTGCTTGGGGCATTGTCATATATAAGAGACACTTGTCCTTGAAAGATAGCTCTATATTCTTTCTATGTCAATTGACCAACACTTATTAAATTATGCTTGAGATCAGGAACATAATATACCTCTAATATTGTCTTCGGTTCCCCCTGCTTGGTCATAATGTTGACCACTCCTTTGCCATCTACATCCATAGTCTTGTCAGTCCCCAGCTTTACCTCTGTCTTCACAGATTGATCCAAATTTGCAACCAATTTCTTGTTTCCTGTCATGTGGTTACTGTAACCACTGTCTAATAGCTACATATTATCATAAGGTTCATGCATGGTATGGAAAGCTAGGAACATAGATTTAGTACTCTCTGTAGTGACATTAGCTCTATGGTTTGTTTGATCATCTATCCTCTTCCTACAATCACAACACAGTGACCAAATTTATTGCAATAATAACATCTCACCTTTGATTTGTCAACTCTTTGATTATTGTTGAAGCTTCTGCAGTTGCTACCACTTTCATGTTCATGCTCTTCTCGACCATCTCTCTGGCCACCATGTCTTCTACCTCATCCTCTGCCTCTTGATCTACTTCTTCCTCGAACTTTGTCTCTTGAAATAGAAACCTGACTTTTGAAAGTAGTTTCTAAAGTGGAATCCTTATTTTTGCCTATCCTTGCCTCATGTGATAACAATGATACCATCAACTCATCAACTGTCAGTGATGTCAAATCCTTGGTTTAGTCTATGGTTGCTACAACAACATCAAATTTGGTAGACAAAGGTTTGAGGACCTTCTCCACCACTGTTTGATCTTAAATTTCATCACCATAAATTTTTAACTGATTTACGACAGTTGTGACCCGATTTATAAAATAATCGATGTACTCAGTCTTCTTCATCTGCAAATTTTCAAATTCTCTCCTAGCATTCTTCAACTTAACAATATTGACATTGGCCATACCTTTATAACTTGTCGCCAAGGTCTCCTATGTTGTTTTTGCTTAAGACATGATCATAATCTTCTGGACACTGCTCAACCCACTCCTTGTTGGATAAGATGCCACGCTTGTACATTATTATTTTTGTCTTTCTTTCATAGTTCCCTCTCTGCATTAATGAGGGCTAGTTCTTCTTCTTAATTTTTAGGTTTTGAAAACCCAAATTAAACATAATCCCAAACATCATGAGCGTGCAAAGTGATTGCCATTTTAATTGCCCACATATCATAATCCTTCCTTATAAATAGTGGAAACTGAAGCTAAAAATTTGAAAAAGCCATTTTATTCTTGAAAAAAAATAAAAATAAATAAATAAATATAAATTAATAATAAATAAAAATCTCTCATAAAACCCTAAATTTTCTCTTAATATAACCTAAATTTTTCCTTTATAAACTTGCAAAACTCCTTTTTAATTTTTTCTAAAAAACCTTATAAAAATTTCTTTATAAAAAAACTCTTTAAAAAATTCCTTTATATAATAACCCCCTTTTCAAAAAATCCTTTAATTTTTTAATAAACTTTTATAAAAAATCTTTTTTTAAAACCTTGAAAAAAAAATAAAAATTAAAAACGTGGCAAACACTCTCATATAAAGTTTTCCAAACTCCTTCCCATCCTTTTAAAAAAGACTTTACGAACTCATATAACTCCAAATACGCACGAAGACTTTTGCTTTGGTGCTTTCGGGGTAAACGATAGTTTCGTCCTGTGGTAAGTCACATGTTTTCAATTGAAAGATTTTCCACTTCTCAATTGACAGATTTTCCACAGGTGATGGGTGGATAAGAGTTTTCCACAGATTTTCCACAGGTGAAGGTCGGAGAAGAGGTTTTGTAGGGAACCATTTTATAGGATCATAATTTATTTATGCCTGAGGGTGTTCTTCCGACTTTGTCATTGTGTAATCTTACCACTGATACTGCTGTCCGTTGTGCACTTTCATCCCATTCTGCTATTCAGTTTCTCCTATGTCTTTCTGCCCCCTCCAGGCTCGTGTTTTGGCTGCTGTGTGAAGTACTCTTTGCTTCAATCTCTGCACCGCAATTGTCGTGATAAAATGTCTGGCCATGGAAGGCAACCGTCTGTAGACGGGGAAGCCGAGAATCATTTCAACAGTGATCATCAACAAACGTTGCTGCACAATGGAGAGCCACATGCTGAGATTCATTCCGAGAACGATGATAGACGGATGTCTAACATGGGGCAAGCGACAAAGTTACTTAACAGTAAAGAACAGCGAGGATGCAGAAGTCCACCGTGCGCTGCAGGGCCTACCGAATCTAATTCCAACAGTGATGAAGAACAGCAGAAGCAACTGATACAATTACCCAACGCTAGAGAACCACGAAGTCGATGGATCACCGAAACGGAATGGACTCATTATATTCAAGAGGATCCCCATTCTCCCCATCTTCGTAAGAGACCGCCGTCCGTTGTGTCAATATTCAGAGTTCCCAAGTTCCTGAAAGACACAAAAAGGGAAGCATATCTCCCTCGACGAGTTTCGTTGGGTCCATATCATCACGGAAGTGCGGAGCTTCCTCCAATGGGCCATCACAAGGGAAGAGCCCTGCGTAGAATGATGAAGAGGTTCAATGCTAATAGGAACCTTCCCGTTGTTCCAAACAATATGGATTTCGCTGATCGTGCAAGGGCCGAGATTCTAGAGCTGGAGAAGGAAATCAGGGACAGCTATGAAGAAAACATCGATTGCGATGGAGAGACCCTCGCTCGGATGCTAAGTTTGGACGGCTGTTTCCTTCTAGAAGTATTAAGAACTCTGGGTGGGGATAAACTCTCCAGAGCCGAGGCGGGTAAGTACTATGACCCTATTTTTGGGGAAAATAAGCTTGACTATGCTGCAAAAGATGTATTCAAGGACATTTTGATGCTGGAAAATCAAATACCTTTCGTCGTTCTCCTAAAGCTACTACAATTGGAGCTCAACTCGGCTGTTGATGGCAAGATGCTTTTGGATTTGTTGATGAAAGTTATATTGCATTGGTTCAACCCCTTCGACAATAAAAAAATTGATATAAAGCAATGGTCCTGTCATCGTCATCATCATCATCTTTTGGCTTTCTTGCACACCGTAATTGCATCTCCAGCTTCCAATGAGAGAGAGCGCGTAGATGAAGGTAATTGTAGTATCCCCATTCACTGTTGCAGTAGCAAGTGCATTAGGATGCTCCAAGGCAAAAGCAGAGCACGGAATGACGCCCAAAGAATCCCTAACGCGGTAGAATTAAGATATGCTGGGATGAAATTTTCAGCACTCCAGGGAGGCTGCATCAAGCAGATTAAGTTTGACGAGAACAGCGCCACAATTTTTCTTCCTCCGGTCTCTATCATGGATCACACAGAGAGACTATTCCGTAACTTGATTGCTTATGAGATGTGCAAGCCATTTGAAATCAATTACGTGAGTTCTTACGTGGCTCTCATGAACGACTTGATCGACACGGAACAAGACGTGGCCTTGATGAGAAGAATGGGCGTCATGTCAAACTGGGTGGGGAGTGACAAAGAGGTTGCCGACCTTTTCAACAGTCTAGCCAAGGAAGTCACCGGGAGTATGAAAGACGTGTTCGACAACCTGACAGAAAAGGTGAAAGCGCACTACAATAATGGAACGATGGTCCAGATTGGAAATCTTGTGCGCGATCATTTTTCATCACCATGGAAAACTTTAGGTTTGATGGGGGCAATTGCCATGCTGGCGCTCAGCCTGCTCCACACGATCTTCGAAATGGCATATAAGTAGCCCCTCCCCTCCTTTTTACCTTCCAAATAAATAATAGTGTGTAAATGATCTGTACTCGGTTGTAAGAGCGAGTATTGAACTTTGGATGCTGATGTGTCACAGTTTTATGTTCGAAATAGTAATTGCGTCCGCGTGCAGTGTAATGTATATTAAGAGTGAGTTAGTTCGGGTTTCGTTTATATTTGGGAAAGTCAAATTTAGTGTGAATTTTGCTGATGAAGTTAGTTAAGTGAGGTTCAGTTGAGTAGCTAGTTAGAAGGCATAAATTCCACACATTAGGTTCAATTCTAATTAATGAAGTTCAATTGTAATATTGTATAATAATAATATATATATTTTAGTGCAAAAATTATATTATTATGTATTTTTTGGGAAAAGTCTGAACATTTTTTAATGTTTAAATAAGGCTTATAGTTACGAACATGTGTTTCCTTTTAAAAAATCACAAAAAAGGGTCGTTATCTATAAACCAAAAAAATCACATATCAATTTGTATCTAACTTGATCTTGACCTTTAAAATAAATAATATAATATAACAAAAATTTAAAAATTTAAGATAATTAAAAAGTGATTTTTTGTTTTTTAAAAGTTGTTTGTAATCCCACAAGAGGTGGGTTCCGTTGTTTATAAACAACATGTTCTCATAATCAATTTGGTATCTAGTTTGATTTCACCTTAAAAATTAATAATAATATAACAGAAATATAAAAATTTAAAATAATATAAATAAGTGATTTTTTTTTTAAGGTGTGTTGTAATCAACCCGTGTCTAATGCATCAAGATAGTCGAAACCGACATTGTCCCAGCTGGATATCTTTCCTAAACTCGCGCGATCTTCACGTTCAAGTGCTAGGAAACACTGTGAATATATGATCGAGAAAGAGACCTTGTTCGCAATTTGGATGATCATTGTGTGAACGCAATAAAGATTTTTGGTGATGCGACAGATTTTCGTGTTCAGATCTATGTTACATCCTATGAATAGATCATAATATGTCAATCCACAACTTGGTCAATCATGTGGTATTGGGCAACAGCAAATGGTCCAACAACCATGGCGGCCACAATACCAACAACCACAATTCCAGCAAACCCAACCTCAGTTTAGGCTTGCTTTACAAGCTCACACTGGATTTGGTCAATATTAAACTTACCAAGGACTTGAACAACAAGGCTTTGTAGGTTATGGGCAGCCGCATTTTCAAAACGATTATCAACAACCACACTATACTGGTTATGTCCAATAATCTTATCAAAGTTACCAACATCAGATACATTATGCTAGTATGCAAAGACCTACTACTCAGGCGATTCCATATTATCCTGGGTATGCTCCACCTAACTTGAATCAGCAGTTGCCTTTTGTAGCAACTCTAGAATTACCAAATTTGAACCGGCTGACGAATGATCCAATTGCATACGCCCCTTGGTGGCCAACAATTCCTCATAAACTTCCCTCTGATATTCCTAAATTCAATGGAAATCCAGGTGAAGATCCATCGAATCACGTAATGACTTTTCATTTAGGGTGCTCATCTAACACCCTAAATGATGATTCGATTAGGCTTCACCTTTTTCAAAGAACACTTACTGGTCCAGTGGCGAAATGGTATATCGAATTGCCTAGAGCTTCGTTTGATAACTTCACCTTCCTTGCCACTACTTTTCTAACCCACTTTCAGTTATCCATTAGGTACGAAATGGAAACAGAACTCCTTACCAATTTTAAACAGACCACGTCCACTCACATATCTGATCATATTCATGAGTGGCAACGTCATCGTCAAATGGTAAAGACATATGTTCCTGATCAACCGTTAGCTAAGTGGTTTATTAAGTCCTTATTGCCATCTATCACTGAGGATGTGGCGAAAGGAGGATTTTTCACTGAACAACGAGTCATTGCTCATGCCCAATATTTAGTTTTAATCTATACTCAGTTTGGCACACTCTACAACAAAATTCCTGATGTTCTTAGACCAGCTTTTTTCATTCCACCCCCCGAAATCAAGTATGGACTCTCATGCCAGTGACAGTATGATCGGTGCCTCGAGCACGCAAACCGCAAGAGGTCCATTTGGTCAAGCTCTTGTTGTTTTTAGTCAGAATGCAAATGACAAACCTCTTGCCTCGGAGATTAATGCTTTGTCATCTGACAAAGGCAAAAATCCAAAGCAGTCAGGGGGCAAGAAGAAAGGGAAAAATAATAAGAAAAAACAGGAGAATTCCACTCTTGAAAAATCATCTGAGAACCTATTGCGGCAAAGAAACCTCCTCGTTATCCACGTTTGATATGTAATGAGGAGCATTATAAGAGAGATTGTCCACATCTATCTGAGGTTTCAAAACTTTTGAAGGCTTCGAATACCTCAACGGTGTTGACTGATCCGTTTCCAAACCCAAAAACAAATCTGGTTGCTATCGATAATGCTTCCACATCCCAAGTGCTAATGCTATCCATCTTCAAAAAGCAAAATGATGCTTTGGTATTGACGAGTAAATATTATGGGAATCTATCATCGTCGGACAACTAGACTATTAATCAACCTAGTAGTTGGACAACGACTTCACCAGAAGTTGTTCCACCCATTATTCCTAAATTAACTATAAAGCCGCCAAAGGGAGTCATACATAAATCGACATTTAATCCTTGTGCTTGAGCTACTCAAAATTATAATATAGTGGAAGATCTAGCTCAATCGCCATCCACTATGTCAACACTTGAGGTATTGCAAAATTGTCCCTCCCAAAAGTAGGCTTTGTTATCAGCAATAGGTGGGATTGATCCAATGGATTCCAATCTTGTGGCCTTTAATCATAAAGAATATACACCTCAGTTACTAGCCCAGCTCGCTTTCCTTATACAGATAAAAGCCCTCAATAAAAATATTCATCGAACCATCATTGATGAGGGGGCATCTACCTGTATTATGTCAATGAGTTGCTGGAAAAATCTTGGTTCACCACCCTTGTCACGATCACTAACAACATTAAAAGCGTTCGATGGAAGAATGTACACTCCATATGGGATCTTAAGTAACTTGCAAGTTGAACTAGGAGGCAAGACAGTAGAAATTGGAGTCGAGGTCATTGATGGAAACCTTGATTACAATATTTTACTAGGAAGGCCCTGGATTTATGCTATGGCTGACATTGTGTCTACATATTTCAGAAAGATTGCATTTCCCTTCCAAGTTGGAATCACAATCGTTGACCAACTAGCCTTTTTTTCTAACAGTTCACAAGCTACTGGAAGCACTCCATTGATCCATGGAAGCTCACAATCACTTCAAAATGTCAGAGTAGGTCTCCTAAAAGACCCTTCCTTAATGGGAACTTTTGCCCTCCCGCCTCCATCTAGTTTCGCGGAAGTGGCAACAATGGAAACCTGTCAAACAATCTCTTATACATCATTTGAGTTTAATAAGAGTTCCGACTATTTTGATAGTGAGGATCATCGCGAGGTGTTGCCACCAAGCCCCATCGAATCTTTGTAGCAATTAGTTTTCTGGGCTTGGGCAGCAAACCCAAATCAGCACTCGATGAGTGTTTGGGTAGATAGGTCTTTAGAATATGGTACCTCTTCTGATCCTTGGTTTCGTATGCATTCTATAGACGAAGGAATCATCCAATCAATGATGATAGAAGAGACACCGTGGGAAGATTATCACCATCGTTCCCACCTTCGAGATGACAATGAAGATTATTCAAACGACCTCAATCATCCTTCAATTTTTGTTTTTTTATTAAATTCTGTAAATACAGTAGATTCAGAGTGATATTTGTCCAACATTGAAGAAACTATCGCCATTAATATTTCAACCAAACCTAATATTGTAGAGAATATTCATGTTGGCAAATCTTGTTCTCCATCAGAACTAGAGATTTACTGTGCTCTTTTTCGCAAATTCAGAGATGTCTTTGCATGGTCATATGAAGAAATGCCAGGCATTGACTCGAGAATTGTTGAACATGAAATAAAGATGTATCCAAATGTCAAACCAGTACAACAACGGCTTCGACCTGTCCATCCGAAGAAAGCTGCTACCATTAAAGCAGAGGTTGAAAAACTTATGCGTGTTGGCTTCATTTACCCTGTTTCTCTCACTGATTGGGTATCGAATATTGTTCCTGTGATGAAGAAAAAAGGAATGATTAGAGTGTGCATTGATTATAAAAACACATCGTTCAACCATATCTCGACGATCCGCCTGCCCATTCGCGAAAAAGGACTGATCATCCGCAGCATTTGAGAGCCATATTTTTACATTGCCGACAATACAAGATACGACTCAATCCACACAAATGTGTTTTTGTGTTGGTTCTGGTCGATTGCTTGGTTTTGTATTTTCTAGGGATGGAATTCATCTCGACCCATTTAAGGTTCAGGCAATCTTTGACATGCCTCCATCTTCAAATTTGCTTCAGATTCAGAGACTCTAAGGGAAAGCTAACTTTCTGAGGAGGTTCATTCCACATTATGCTGAGCTCACTAAAGGTTATACACGTCTTTTGAAAAAAGGAGTACCCTTCCATTGGGATTAGGTTGCGCAAGCTTCCTTTAATGCTTTAAAAGATTCCCTGATAAAAGTATCATTAATGTACACTCTTGACTATCAAAAAGACTTCAACCTGTATCTCACTGTTGCAGATACAACCATCGCTATGGTTTTAGTGCAACAAGATAACAGAATTGAATATCCTATATATTATTTAAGTTGTAATCTTAATGATACAGAAAGCAAGTACTCTTATGTTAAAAAGTTGGCTTTAGCAGCCATTCAAGCAGTACAAAGATTTCGACACTATGTACTCTTTCACAAAACTACCATTGTGTTAGATTGCAACCCTATGACCTACATTTTGTCACGTCAATTGCTGGGGGGGAAATATTCCAAATGGATAGCCATTTTGCAAGAGTTTGATCTGGAATTCACCAAATCCAAATCAAAGAAATCTCTCGTCTTTGCAGAGTTACTTTTTGACCTTCCCTCGTCATCTAACGATTTAACATCCCAAGCATCAATCATGGATGAGAATCTATTTCTGATATCCTCAAGTGATCTGTGGTATGGAGATATACTGGTCTATCTCCAAACCCAAAATTTTAGACCTAACACCTCTCACTCTGAACAACGACGTATTTGATACCAAGCTAAAGACCATCTGATCATTGGTGATACACTTTTCCGTCATGGTGTCAATACGGTTCTACGGAGGTGCCTCATGCATGAGGAGGCCGAAAAAGTTTTGAATTATTGTCATTCAGGTGCTTGTGGGGGTGCCCTTCTATCTGGGTACGCTACGGCACAAAAAAATCTTACGAGCTGGTTACTTATGGCCCACCATATTCAAAGATTGCATAATTGCAGTCAGAAGTTGCCATGCTTGTCAAATTTTTGATCGCAAAACCAGATTACCACCTGCACCATTGCATCCAGTTGTTGCTGTTGGCCCATTTGCTAAATAGGGCATTGATTTCATGACATGTAACCCCACCTCGGCCGGGGGCATGGGTATATTATAGTCGTTGTCGACTATTTTACAAAATGGGTCGAGGCGATGCCTACATTGAACAACAGCGGTGAAATGGCTACTCTTTTCCTTTTTAATCATGTAGTTTCTAGATTTTGTGTACCACAGGCTATAGTCACAGATCATGGGTTGCATTTTTGCAATCACATGATGATTGAATTAACTGCCAAATTAGGACTATCCCATGATAGTTCTACTCAATATTATCCGCAGGCTAACGGACAAGTTGAGGAAATTAACAAAGTCCTTAAGCGCATGCTGCAGAGAATGATCAGAGCCCATAAACGGAATTGGCATTTAATCCTATACTCAACTTTGTGGGGATATAGGACTTCGGTGAGAAATGCAACTAGATTTATGCCCTTTCAGTTGGTGTATGCTCTAGAAGCAGTCTTACCAATTCAGTGTGAAATCTCATCCCTCAAGCTTGCAATCGATTTGCTTCTCGAAACTTCTGAAGAAGAGGCTCGTTTCTTGGAATTAATCCATCTGGATGAAACCCGTCGTGATGTCGCGTTGGCTAACGATGCACAGAAAAAACACATGAAGGTGCAATATGACAAAAATGTTAAGCCTCATGTCTTCTCAGAAGGTGACTTGGTCTTGCTTTATGATCAGGACTCTGAAAAATTAGGAGCAGGTAAATTTGAACCATTATGGATGGGTCTTTACATTGTTGAATGAGTATTGACAAAAGGAGCCTACGAGCTAGTCGATTATGATGGGATTCCACTGTCATAGCCCCGAAATGGGTTGTATCTCAAATGTTATTATGCTTGATTAAGTGTAGTAAGCTCATTGTACATATGCTTTATTGCATGTTTTCTTTTAGAGTTGTCATTTTGTTTAGGTAATTCACTTCACATTTGTTGTAGATGTCAGACTTTTTAGAACCGTTTGTTGGGTATGCCGACGGATCTAGTCGTAGTACACTGAATCTATCTTCTGTAGCCTGGGCCATTTTCGCTCCAAGAGGTGAGTTAGTGAGTTTCAGGGGGATATGTATTGGTCGATTGACGAACAACATTGCTGAGTATAGCGTGTTGATTGAACTTCTCTTTGATGCCATTTCACATGGCATACGCCGATTCATTGTCAGGCTAGATTCACAACTCATAATTCTACAACTTACTGGCGTTTATTCCGTTCAGAACCTAGCTATTTATCACATGTTCATAAGAGTTAGGATTTTGGAAAGGCATTTTGATTCCATTCAATATCAACACATTTCAAGAAACTTAAACACATTGACTGATTCATTAGCAAACTATGTGTTAAATAGACATTTGCAGTATTTGTAATGAAAGCATTTCACATCAACATTTGCATTAGGATTTCATCACTTAGCCAAAATAAAACTCCAAAAATCAAAAGTAGATAGTTGTTTATAGTTTTTGCAGAATGTTTTGTGTACAAGACAAAATCGGTCATCTGACCTAGAAACTCAAAAGAAATGCAGAAAAACAACCTAGACTAGTGATGCTGGTGATAACATGTCACTGCCTGTGTTATCATACACAGGAGCCTAGTCCAACGACTTGGTACGCTAGTAGTATGGCGCTGTAACCTCAAAGGTAACCCATCGGTCCTAACATCCTAAATGCTGAGAGTGAGGCCCTCAATCTGATCCTGAAGGATGGCCCTCCGTACAGCCTCTCCTACTAGAGCATCATCTACCTCCCGTGGGCGTGCCACTGGTCACACTGGTCCAATATCTGCACACACATTTGAGTTTATTTAGTCTTGGTAACATCAAAAACACATAGACATTATAAAACTGAAAAACAAATATGTGGTCAAATAATTTTACCTATAGCACTCCACTGCTCACTAGCTGGTAAAGCCAAATCCGAATCGCCTCGAAAATCCATCCCAACATATGGATACTCTGCAAATACCATCTCCTGGTGGTTGAACCACTCAAAAAAGGCATCTGAGAAGGAGATCTGTGACTGGCCATCATGTCTAGCCATAAGATCCACCCATCTCTGCATCCATGGTTCCCTTGGCGTTGGCAATCCCAGTGAAATGTTTTGAGGTTGCATCAGTGGAATTCTTTCCAAATCAAAAGCAGCCAATATGGATCCATAACCAAAGTTCTTGGTTCTTCCATTCCTTATTTTGGACATTTGTTCTTTCACAACAGGAACTATCACCTCACACCAATTGAACACCTTCGGTCCCAGGCATTCCAGGGTATACTGCATGTAAGACCTGTTCGCTAAATGTAAGGTCGCGCTGCCAGCCAACCTAGCAAAGGTAAATAAAATGGTCCTCAAAGGTTGATTAGTAACACCCCAGATATTTATCTTACCATCTCTACTAGGTTGAGATCCATCCCTGCAGAATTGACGAATGTAATCTTTCACAGATTCGCCTCAGGCTGGATATGCAGAAAAACATCAATAAGCCATAGTTTCTTAATGCATCCACTGTGCCCTGGTCATGTAAAAAGATCATATCCTCCTGCTCATGTTCTCGTTAACGCCATGTGACAACCATCTTGATCCAACAAATATCTGAAATGCAAACAATAGATGAGTTAGGATCCATTTTTGAGCAAAAACAGGTAAAAATTTGATTAAAAAACACTGTGTAAAGTTGTCCTTCTGCGCCCATCGCACCCTGCCTTTGAGCAAGGTGAGATGCATACTGATTGGCCTATTGATAGGTCAGTATGCATCGCACCTTTTGATACTAGCTAGGTGCGATGATTGGGGAACGAAATCTTTGAACCCTAGGGGCCAAGAAAAGTGGAAAATCTTGCTCAATATCAAGAAAAGATGGAATGAAAATGAAGAGCTCAAGGATAGCTCCTAGCTGGTCCTGACGACACAAAGAATGGTCCATAGGATCTCCCGAAATCAACTAGTGAAATTTGAGGGGGAAAACCGCTCCAGAGCTCCAAAATCCCAAATTTGAAAAGAAATGATGAAAGTGAAAGGTAAAACTAATTTTTTATGTTTACTATTCATGTACCTCAAGTAAAAGGTGAGTTTTGGTTCATATATATGAATTTCTAATCAATTTGATGGACTTTTGAGCAGGTTGAATGACTGATGAAAGAATTTGATGTGCTAAACAGTGAATTGAACATCTTTGACCACCATTCAAACATATTTTTTCATTTCAAGCATAGTTCCCCATGGTTCAAGCTTGTCTAAAAATGAAACCATTCTCAAATTTTAACCCTTGTGATTGCCATTCTATTAGCCTTTTGAACCTTGGTCATGTACATCCCATCGCCACCATCCCTTTGGCCAATCATACGCTTTCACTTGTTTGTTTTACCCTTTTTGAGCAAGAGTTGCGATGAGTGGTCTTATTAGCCAGTCTCTTCACAGAAATCATCATGTTTTGAGAAGTTCCAAAATCATCGGAACCAATTGCTACCCTAGACTCCACTCGTTCCTCAAATCGAGTCCTCTTTAAACCCTTTTCAGATTCATTAAATATGAAAATATTGTCAAGCGCTTGTCCTTTCCAGCTCGTTAAAGTGATTGGAAATGTCATCCCTCCTCTATTATTTTATCCTTTTCGGAACCGAGGGATTATTTTACGAAAAAGAACTGGTGGAGTTTTCTTTTCGTCCCTTTTCAAACTCTCTAAACATGAAAAGGACCGAGTTATCCTTGTTGTTAAACTCATTAAAACAATAGTGACAAACTTGTCCATCTAGACGAGACCGAGTTTCATTGTCGCTAGACTCGTTAAAACATTAAATAGCGACATGCTTGCCTGGAGGGTGAATTATAGAACAAGCATATGTTATCCTCCTCAAGCTTGACAAAAATAAAGAGTTACTAGTCAGCAATGACTGGGGAAAAAAGGGAAGAAAACTTGAAGAATTTATGGTAGGAAGTCACTCTGGAACATGAAACTTTCACTTCATCACAATTATTGAGTTGGGTTGGGTTATTCTGTTCACCGGTCATCTCAACATTGGTCTTTCATACCATCCATATTTTGGGGTTAACGCTACCAATTCATCTCAGTGTCGCCGACATGTTCAAGAGAAGTCATTCAGTTGAGAAACCATCATCTAGTTAATTTCCCATGCACTACAATACCTCCAACCTTCATTTTTTTCATGACCGCCATTCTTGAACCTTGTGTCATCAGTTCATTTCCACCTCTAGAAATCATTTGCTTCGTTTTGTGTCATACATGTGAGATACATCAAGGCCCTCCTACGACGAGTCACTTCTTGTAGACATCAACTCATTATCCAAGAAGTTGACTTTGAAACAACCCTTTTAGTGCTTTGAAACTTGCATACATCAATGGCAAGTTTCGACATCGAATCATATATGCACACCCCGTGAATTGTACTGTAGTACCTTGAGGGTCATTATCATTATCGGTGATTCCTCTCATGTATGTTAATAGCTTACATCATTGGCTGGTAATTAGGCGATGTCTTTCCATGTTCGACTTCAGAACATCTCTTCACATGGATTGACTTGTACATCGAGCGAAGATTGAATGAGTTTGAAGACCCAGATCTAGTTTCATCCATCCAAGCTGCGATATATTCAGGGACATAAAAACATAAAATGTAAAAAGGCTCTACATAGATGGTCATCCTAACCATGGATGATGACTCTATATCTGAAGAATCACTAGTTTGTATCTGCAGACGACTATCTCATCTATGTACATAAAATGAATTTATAAAGCTGAGCATGGGAATGCCTTCCTAAGCTAGATCATGAAAATTATATTATGATGATGTATTGTATTGTAACTTATGTAGGTCACCTTCCAGTTCAAAACTTCGGATCCTCATGATAAAGCATTTCACCCGACATCAATCTTTACGACTTCATGCTTTAGGGGGAAATTGTTATAGACATATTTGGGCACATCAACCCTAAACTTATATGTCGATAAACTAGGGCTCATCAACCCCTAAAAGAGTTTTTTCATGCCCTAAAGTAACATAGTCATCTGAATACATCATTCCCCAAAAGTTCCACCTAAGAAACCATCTAGAAATGGCCTAAATTAAACCATACTGACTACTCCACTCGCAAAGTGTGATGCATATTGAGTGGTACACTGCCAAGATGCGATGTATACTGATTAGGCCTTCTATAGGGTGTAATGGGTTAGAATGGACAAATGTCCGAGATAGTTTGCTACGTGGTTTCTCATGGAATCTTCTAGAAACTTCTCCTGTGCCACTTGCCTCTCTGAATTCACCCTAGGATGAATAAGGGATATAAGAAATCTCCAAGTGGAACCAATTGTAACAAGTGGAATGACACTAATCAAACCCCATGGATGGCTCACACCCTTGCACACATTTATAAATTGATATCCAATTTAAGAGATCTAGAGGTTGGAATATTGTGAATGGCAAGGAAGTGATGATAGTTTGTAATTGAGGAAGGAGCATTGTATTGTTGGCGTGATCTTGCTATTTCATGAGGTGAAGAAGGTTTGAAGTTGGGAGGATGATGCTGGATCAGACAACTGGGTTGTAATTCTCCTTTCTATTAATAAAGTTCTTCAAGTTTTCTTCCATATGATTGTGCAATTGTGAATGTTATCATTTGCGAATGCTATCATTTGTTCATTATATATCAGATTATGTAATATTTATGTTGTAATAGATCACGATGCTTTGATGGTTCTTTGTTGTTGTACTTGTGTAGGTACTCTCCAAGTGTGTTAAGTATGGGGAGGAGCTGCAGGATCTGTCAAAGGGGAGAGAGAGAAAGCAAGGGATTAAGCGGAAGTTCCAGGTTCGTTCCATTATCTTTTTCTTATCTGTTACACATAGAAGAAATTGTTGAATTTCTTTAAACTGTTGTTTCTAGGGTAGTTGCCAAACCTAGAGGGCTAGCATTCTTTAGGAATACTAGTTTTCCCAGAAACACCCAAGCATGAGCCTAGTCATGAAAATAATATAACACACACCCAACATTCTCCCACTTGTTGTTTTCTTTCCACAGGGGGCCACATGAGAGCTTAGTCATTGGTCTAGGCCTGCAACGACCATTTTTTCACTACACCAAGAAAACTTCTCAGTCCTCAAAAAAATTCTTCAATGCATCTGCAACATTCTTCAAAGTGTCCACCTTTACCAACAACACCTTTTTGTCTTCAACCATATCCCTCACAAAGTGATATTGAACATCAATGTGATTTTTCTTTGAATGAGAAGAAGGGTTCTTTTCCAAGAAAATGTCACTTTCGATGTCACAGTATATCCTTATAACTCATTGTACCAACCCCATACTTGAACACAATTGCTGCAACCAAACTGCTTCCTTTCTTGCATGAGTGGCTGCCATGCATTCTGCCTATGTAGTTGAAAGTGTGACTACAAATTGACTCTTACTCATCCAACTGACTACACCTCCAAACAGGTTAAATACATACCCACTTGTAGATCTTCTCTGGTCCAGATCTCCAAGCTAGTCTACATCAACAAATCCATGGATGTCCAAAACTCTATCCAATCCTTGTTTTCCTTGGTAGGATAGACCATAATCACTAGTGCCATGCAAATACTTGAAAACATGCTTCATTGTTGTCCAATGCTCCTTCCTTGGTTTTGACATAAACCTGATCAGTACTCCCACTGCATCTATAATGTCTGGTCTAGTACATACCATTGCATACACCAGGCTACCAACTTCACTTGCATATGCAACACATGACATGTCCTCTTCCTCTTCTTGTATCTTGGGAAACTGTTAAATAGATAACTTTACACCGACATGAATAGGAACCTTCACTAGTTTATTATCATGCATATTAAACCTCTGCAATACTGTCTTGACATACCTCCTCTGGTTTAACCAGAACTTCCTTTTTGCCTGATCTCATTTAATTTCCATGCCCAAAATATAGTTTGCAGCACTAAGATCTTTCATGTCAAATTTGGAGTACAATTGGGTCTTCAATTACTGGATAATTTATTTGTTATTTCCAAAAAAAAACATATCATCCACATACAAGACCAAATAAATAACACGGTCACCAATTAATTTAAAATAGACACAATGATTTTCTTTTCTTCTGGTGAAGCCAAGTCCCCGTATATATGTATCACATTTCTTATACCACATATTTGGTAGTTGTTTTAACGCATATAAATACTTTTTTAGCTTGCATACTAGTTCTTTCTTACCCTTAACTGCAAAGCCTTCAGGTTTCTTCATGTAGATCTCTTCTTCTAGACACCTGTGAAGAAATGTTGTCTTCACATCCATCTGTTCTACCTCAAAATAAAAAACAACAACAACATATAAAAGTAATCTAATAGAAGCTACCTTGGCAACAGGAGAAACAATATCACCAAAATCAATTCCTAGAACCTGGGAATAACCTTTTTCTACCAACTGAGCTTTGTATTTCTTTGCCTTGCCTTCTGCATTCATTTTCTTCTTAAACATTGATTTGTTGCCAATAGGTTTCTTTCCAGCTGGCAAATCCACTAGATCCCAAGCATGATTTTTGTGCAAAGATGCCATTTCATCAACCATGGCCTCTTTCCAGAGATTGTCATCCTATGAATCTACTTCTTCCCTGACAATTTTGGGATCATCATCAGTAATAGATAAGGAAAAATTTGAATAGAAAGCAGCTAGAATATACCTTTCTGGTTTCCTTCTTTCTCGAACTGATTTTCTCATAGCTAGAGTTTGTGGCTCTTCATATTCTGATTCCTCTTTTGTTGTAGAGTCTGATTCCTCCTCCTTTATCTCAAACTCTATCTTTTCGGGTTCCTTTGGTAGGACTTCATGTTTAATAACATCTTTCACCTCTCTAAACACCACATCTTGGTTGTACACAATATTTCTTGTTTCTAGGTTCCAAAGCTTATAACCTTCTAAACCATCCTTATATCCAATAAAGATGCACCTTTCAGATTTACTATCCAACTTGGTTATTTTCTCCTTTGGAACATGTACATATGCATCACATCTAAATATCCTTAGATGTGAAAGAGAGGGTTTCTGACCAGCTCATACTTCTTGTGGAGTCATATCCTCCAACATTGATCAAGGTGATCTATTGACCAGGTAGCATGCAGTCTCCACCACCTCCACCTAGAATTCATGTCCTAACCCGGCACCACTGAGCATGCTTCTTTCCTTTTCCATCAATGTCGTGTTCATTCTTTATGCAACTCCATTTTCTTGAGGTGTGTATGGAGTATTCTTCTTCTGAGCTATACCACACTTATTACAAAAATCTTCAAAATCATTCTTGCAAAATTCTACACCATTATCTGTCCTCAACACGTTTATCTTCTTCTATGTCTGGTTTTCCACCCAAGCCTTAAATTCTTTAAACCCGTCAAAGACTTCATGTTTTTTCCTAAGGAAATATATTCATGTATTCCTTGAGAAGTCATCTATAAATGATACATAGTACACATGCTTACCCAGTGATGAAACCGACACAGGTCCAAACATATCACTGTACACAATCTCTAATATTTGTTTTGCCCTCTTAGCACCAGAGGGGAAACTCACTGGATTCTACCTCGCATATACACAATTTTCACAAAAATCAAAATCTAGAGAGAAATTAGACATATCTTCTACCATACCATGACCATGAAGTATTTGAAGGTCCTTCTCTCTAATATGTTTAAGGCGTTGATGCCATAGCATGGTCTTTTCTCCAAAGATCACTAGATTTTCTACTCCACTTTCAGGAACCATAGAAATGTCACACTCATCAATAATAGTAATACCTTGAAGCTTGTACGGAGTTCCAATCTAAACTTTCCACGTCAATACCAGTGCTCCGCGAACCATCTTGCAGGTATCTCTATCGAACATTATTTTTACACTTACGTCATTTAGCTTGCTTACAAAAATCAGACTTATGGCCAATGTAAGAATATGCAGAACATCCATAATTGCTCTAATACTCCCACCTTGCAACTTCAACTTGACTTTTCCATGGCCGAAGATTCTAGCCTTCATGTCATCCCCTAAGAATAAATCACCACCATCATATTTATCATAATTGCAGAACCATTCCCTATGGGGAGTGAAGTGAAAAGATGCACTTGAGTTAATCAACCATGCCTCATGATCTACATTTGCACTTGAAGATGAAGCCAAGTACACATCCCCACCTCCATCTGAGGTGGTTTTCACCTCTGTAGAAGGAGCATCATCAGCTCCCATTCATTTCTTAGGACCTTTAGATCTACAGTGCTTTTTGAAGTGCCCTTTTCCACATTTCTAGCACATATTTACTCGTTTTCTTGAAGATTTAGATCTTCCTCTAGATTTAGATCTCCCAATCGAGGATTTATTTTTGTTTCTATTCTGGGACCCTCTTCGTGTAGACAAGGAATGAACATTATGTCCCTATGCATTTTTCCATATCATCTCCTCCAATAGCAAGGATGATACTATTTCATCAAACTACAAGGTAGACATATTTCTACCTATTGCAACAACCAGACTATCTCACAAATCTGGTAGAGAACGCAAAAAACTGATGCACTTATCTTCATATGAAATTTTTATATCAACAGATAACAATTGGCTTACCACAGTGTTAATGGCATTTAGATGCTCTTTCACCAAGTCTCCATCCTTCACCCTCAGGTTATACAACTTTTTTCCTAGGAACAATTTATTCACTAGAGACTTAGATTGGTACAAAGTCCCTAATTTGTCCCACAAAGCCCTTGTTGAAGCTTCCCCTGATATATTCAACAATACTTAATATGAGATAAACAAACGTATTGTGCTCTTTTCCTTCTGATACAACTTCTTCCAGTCTTCATCGGACATTGTCATTGGTTTAGTACCCGGATCTATTGTGATCCACTAATCTTTATCCACAAGCAGATCCTCCATATTGAGTTTCCACAACTCAAAACTCTGACCATTAAATTTTTCAATCTCTATCTTTCAACTTCTCGCCATCTTCTTTCACCACAAGAATCGATCTAACAGATCTCCCACTGAACAGGATCTACCATAGGCATGAGCAAAACCCTTGAATGAAAAAGGCGTCTGCTTGAAGCCAAAACAGCTTTGGTACCAAATTTAGGTTTTAACCCTGTACAAAAATTACCTACATATGAATTCTAAAAACAAAAAATAAATAATGGTGAGATCATAAAACATAAAACATATATACACAGTGATTTTCCTCTGGATCCCAAAACCAGGAGTACCAAATTGATTTTTCATTATATTCCTTTCAATGTTAAAATACATATATATACATGCCGAAGAATCCATAAACCCCAATCCATTGGCCCTGGATTAGAACATAACCATAGTTCAATTGACCGGATCTACAAAATACCATGGGTAGAAAACCATCATTCCCAAAACCATGAGTGAAAACCATAGGTAGGTTCGGCCACCTAATATAGGGTTCAATTTTTTTTTCCTTGGGGCATTGCCCTAGACCTCGTAGAGGGGGGCTATCGCACCACCTACTGCTCCTGTTGTGATAAACAAGAGGAAATATTCCACACACCCCCCCGATGCGTAGGCCTAGTTGTGGAAATAATATAAGACATGCACTAGGCCACAAGAACCATGAACAAAGTTTTGAGAAGGGCCCAACTCAGGGTCATATGACCCACCATAAAACAAGGTGTACAGAGGAGAGAGGGGTCCAACCCCGAGACACATGGCCTGTTATGTGACCACACCACCAATAGAAATGGAGTGCGAGAGTTAGCCCCGGTCGACGGGGATGGGCAATTAGCCCAGGTCAGTGGACACGGGTGGTTAGCCATGACCCCTAGGCATGTGGCCCCCATGTGACCCTAATTTTTTGGAATTGGGCATTAGAGGACAGATTAAATGTCTGACAAATTCATCGGTTGGGTGGGATTGTAGGCCAGGTTTGCGCACTGATTCTGGATTTGGGGTGCTCAAGCTAGGTTTAGGTCAAATTGTAGGATGGTTAACAAATGTAACAGCCCTAGTGAAAATTTCATGTAAGAAAATTAAATAAAGGAAAAATAATAACCATGGATGATGGGACACTTATTCCAAGTTGAATGTTGGGCAAAATCCTAGTGATGGGTGATCACTTGTGATTGTTTATCGCTAAGGAATTGAAATGACAATGGCTAAGGATTTGGAAAGGCAAAATGGAATTTTTGGCACATTTATTTATGAAAATAATGGAAACTAGGAGAAAAGAGAGGTGAAAGTTCATAGGTTGCATGTGTAGAGGAAAATGAAGGAAGATAATGGAAAATGAAGAAAATATAGGAATCATTCATAAAAAGAATTTAGAGGATCAGTTGGTAACCTTTTGTCAGTTAAGTTTTGGAGCTCTCTCATTATTCTCTCTCTCTCTCATACCCTTTGAGACTTAGAGTTTTCTTGGAGCACTCTTGATGGGTATGACATACTTGGATTTTTGGAGAAAGAAGGAAAAGGAAGAGTAGGAAAGTGCAAGAAGGCATCGAGATCAACAACTACATCATAATATATTGCAGGTATTGAGTTATATATATGTTTCTTAACTAGTTTTGTCATGAATGGCACATGCATGTGGTTTCTTGGTTGTGATCTGTCATTGGCATGTAGGATTGCCTAGATTGATAGTGGATTGCCTAGCCTTACCATTTCTTGGATAGCCATGCTGATTGTGGGTTTACTTTAATTGGTTTCTTGTGGTTGGTTCTCATGTTTCCTTAGATTGGGTTCAGTTATTAGTTCCTGGAAGCCCTATTTGGACAAACACTCTGCAAGCCCTGTAACAACTTGGGTTGAGTTACTTGTCTTGGAAGTCTTGGTTGGACAAATGCTCTGGAAGCCCTTGGTGGGTTGAGTTTCTAGTCCTGGAAGCCTTGGTTGGACAAATTCTCTGGAAGCCCTTGGTGGGTTGAGTTACTAATTGTGGAAGACTTGGTTGGAACAAATGCTTTGGAAGCCCTAGAAGGCTTGGATGGAGACCAATCTGATGATGGTTTTCTGATGTCTGACCATGAGGTGGAATCATTGTTTGATGGGTTGAGGTGGATGACCTTTGGAAGCCCTAGATGAGTTTTGATTGATGTGTTCTATGAGATCCCACATTCATGCTTGGAAAATGGCACAAGGGTGAATGAATGAAGAGAGCTTTGGCTCAGTCATTCTATAGTCAGGTGGAATGTGGAAGTCCCATCCCGAGTTTGGATTTTGCATCATTAATAAAAGGTTATTTGTCCTTGTATTTCTATGATCATTTTGATGGATTGTATGTGGTCTATATGGTTTTACTTTCATGAGTATTTCTATTTCTATTATGTTGGTTATGTATATGTTTTATGACAACAACCATGTGTGGCTCTCCTGATGTTTTTACTTGTAATTGAATGATCAATGTATCTATGACCTAATGGATGGAATGGAAGTTGATGTGTTGAGGCATCAATGGTTCTTAGTGATTCTCAACTAAATATGAGACCCCTATGCTCATAACTGTTAAGTACACCTATAGATTACATATTTGCAATATGTTTGATGAAATGCCTGTCATGGCTAGTAGGGGTCCAGTCAAGGTCTTAAACAAGTATTTTCTTTAATAATGTCATTCACATGTTATTTTACTGATATGAAGAGATGGTTCAATTCTAGGTAATGACCTCGACTTTGGGCCTCGAAAAGTTGCTCAAATCTCGTACTCATTGGCATAACACTAATAGTTTTGGTCTCTGGTCGCTAACAGGAAAGTCTATGAGAGTGACTTTGGGTTTTTGGTTGCACTCATGGCTATAGAATGGGATCGACTGAGCCTTAATTGTCCAAAAGCTTAGTGGGACCCCAAGGAAAGCTGCCTAAAGTATTGGATTGGTTCCTGAGGATCCTGTAGATAATGATTAATGTATGAATGGTGTGTTTCTATGGGATCCACTTCCTTAATATGACTTAGGAGGTCAAATCATATCATAGTATCCTTTCATCACATGTTTACCCCAGCTAGGCATTTTCTTGGGTAGATGTGGGAGGAGGGTGTTACATAGTGGTATCAGAGCATGGTTCACCCCTTGGACTGGATTGGCTATGTGTTGGTCATGCGTGCATGTTAGTTGCATGTGTGTCTCTCACCCTTGCATTCCATGTGCTTGTTGCATTTGCAAGAAGGATTTTGAAGAGTTTTGTAATAAGTGTGGTATAGCACGGAAGAAGACTACTCCATACACACCTTAGGAGAATGGAGTTGCATAAAGAATGAATAGGACATTGATGGAAAAGGCAAGAAGCATGCTCAATGGTGTCAGTTTAGGACATGAATTATGGGCAGAGGCAGTGGAGACTTCATGTTACCTAGTCAATAGATCACCTTCATCAACATTGGAGGATAAGACTCCATAAGAAGTACAAACTAGTAAGAAAACCTCTCTTTCACATCTAAGGGTATTTGGATGTGATGCATATGCACATATTCCAAAGCAAAAAGGAACCAAGTTGGATAGTAAATCTGAAAGGTTCATCTTTATTGGATATAAGGATGGTTTAAAATGCTATAAGCTTTGGAACCCATAAATAAGGAATATTGTGTACAACCAAGATGTGGTGTTTAGAGAGGTGAAATATGTTATTAAACATGAATTCTTAGAAAAGTAACACGAGAAGATAGAGTTTTAGCTAGAGGAGGAGGAATCAGACTCTATAATAGAAGATAAATTAGAAGATGAAGAGACACAAACTCCAGCTATGAGAAAATCAGTTCAAGAAAGAACACAACTAGAAAGGTATAGTCTAGCTGCTTTTTGTTCAAATTTTTCCTTATTTATTACTGATGATGATCCCAAAACTGTCAGGGAAGCAGTAGATTCATAGGATCGAAAACTCTGAAAAGAGGCCATGGTTGATGAAATGGTTTCTTTGTACAAAAGTGAGGCTTGGGATCTAGTGGAGTTGTCGGCTGGAAGGAAACCCATTGGCAGCAAATGGGTGTTTAAGAGGAATATTAATGTAGAAGGCAAGGCAGAGAAATACAAAGCTTAGTTGGTAGAAAAAGGTTATTCCCAGGTGCCAAGAATTGATTTTGTTGATATTGTTTCTCCTATTGCCAAGGTAGCTTCTATTATATTCCTTTTATATGTTGTTGTTGTTTTTGATTTTAAGGTAAAACAGATGGATGTGAAGACAACATTTCTGCATGGGGGTCTGGAAGAAGATATCTACATGAAGAAAGTTAAAGGCTTTGCGGTTAAGGGTAAGAAAGAACTGGTATGCAGGTTAAAAAAATCTTTGTATGGGTTAAAAACAACCACCAGGGATGTGGTATAAAAAAATTGATACATATATACAGGGACTTGGCTTCACCATAAGCAAAGAAGATCATTGTGTGTATTTTAAATTAATTGGTGACCGTGTTATTTATTTGGTCTTGTATGTCGATGATATGTTGTTGATTGGAAATAACAAAGAAATTATCCAGGAATTGAAGACCCAATTTTCCTCCAAATTTGACATGAAATATCTTGGTGCTGCAAACTATATGTTGGGCATGGAAATTAAATGAGATCGGGAAAAAAGGAAACTCTGGTTAAACCATAGGAAGTATTTTGAGACAATATTGCAGAGGTTTAATATGCAGGATAATAAACCAGTGAAGATTCCTATTCCTATTGGTGTAAAGTTAGGTGTTGAACAATGTCCCAAGACACAAGAAGAGGAAGAGGACATGTCCTGTGTTTCATACACAAGTGAAGTTGGTAGCCTGATGTATTCAATGACCTGTACTAGACTAGACATTACACATGCAGTGGGAGTATTGGGAAAGTTTATGTCAAAACCAAGGAAGAAGCATTGGACAACAATGAAGCAAGTTTTGAGGTATTTGCGTGGCACTAGTGATTATGGTCTGTCCTACCAAGGAAAACCAGGATTGGATAGAATTTTGGACATCCATGAATTTGTTGATGCAGACTGGGTTAGAGATCTAGATCAGAGAAGATCTACAAGTGGGTATGTATTTAACCTGTTTGGAGGTATAGTTAGTTGGATGAGCAAGAGTCAGTCTATAGTGGAACTTTCAACTACATAGGCAGAATACATGGAAACCACTCATGCAGGAAAGGAAGTAGTTTGGTTTCAACGATTGTGTTCAAGTATGGGGTTGGTATAACGAGCTATAAGGATAGACTGTGACATCCAAAGTGAAATTTTCTTTGCAAAGAGCCTTGCTTATCATTCAAAGCCAAAGAACATTGATTTCAGGGGTCCTAGGCGGGCATATCTAGGTGACACATGTCACCACTCAGGAAGTGCCACGTGGCAGTGATGATGTCACATCGGCAATCACAAATTGGATGTTGAGGATTATCGACACTTTGTAATGTAGTGCATACATGGGAAAGTGTGATAAAGGCGCTGTGATATGGGGCTTGGTCCATGGTCACAAAGGCATAAAAACCAAAGGCAGAGCTGGAGGTCAGGCATTAAAGGGCTATCACAATTGGAGATCACAAACATGTTGTGGCTGCAATATAAAAACCCCAATTGGAAACCACCGATCTAGAGGAGCTCCAATATTAGGCTTTAGTGCCTTAGGACTAAGCGCCCAGTCATAGCCCTGGTCATATGACACAAAATAAGAGAAAGGGCTCAAAGCACAAGGGGCCTATAGGGGATCAGAATTCACATTGTTGTAATGCTTTTAAGTGATAAGTGCCAGTGCTGTAAAATCATCGATAGTACATTGTGTTTGTTTTAAAAGGCATACTGGGCTCCGACAGCATGATACATGAGGTTAAGGGGATGGACGAGTTGGAAGCTATGATTCCATGACACCACTAATGCTACCACAATTGATTGCTTCCAGCTCTAGAGAGTGAAGAGTTAAAGCTGTTAAGACCCAAAGTGATAGGGAATCAACCAAGCAAGTATGAGGCGTAATGTGGCAGGAACGTGGCTAGACCAAAGCTTTAAAGACGTAATGGGTTGGCAGCAGAGGCATTGAATGGAGATATGGGGAAGCCAGGAATTTAAGGCGGAAGTAATGGGAACTGGACAAGCAACAAGAGAGGCACATTAAGACAAAGGCGTGGCTTGATCCAAGGCCATCACAAAGATAGCGTGGAGATATTTTCCTCCCATCATCATTTAGCTTTCCTTTTTCCCATTATTTTGTAATTTTTTCTTATTTCCAAGAAGGAAATCAAATCTAAATTATAATAATTTGGGCAGTAGGCCTTCGCACAACGAGACAGCTGGAGCTTAGGCGAAGATATTTTTGTAAACTATTAATTCAAATACCTCGTTTTCTGTATAAATAGGGGGAAGAAACACTTAATAAAGGTTCCTGAATTTTGCACCCACAATGGTTCAAATTCCATGGTTCCATTTTGTTTCTAATTTATTTTTCATAAGGGACTTGAGTGATACAATGATGAATGTAATGGGCTAGTAATTGGACTCATGTTGAAGGATGAATGAAACTCTTTGGTGATTCCAATAAGAGCAATGTGCAATATGTTTTCTCTTTTGTTTATCACTTCATGTATGTTTTTCTCCCTTTGAAATGGTATAATGAAGCTATAGTTTTCAACCTTGTTCACGATTGTATATTTGTTACTAAGTAGTACAATACCTGTGTTAGCTACAGATTTACTTACGTACCTATAGTGTGCACAAATTGATGTTTTGTATTTGGTGAGAAATGTACCCATGAGGATTATGGCATAAAACCTTAATTTGCGCTCCACTATTTTTGCTCTTTCATCTCCTCCCTCTTCCATATTTCTATCAGAACATCCTTGCCTGGGATTTTGTGTTGTTTATATCCTTATGAATCGAATTCCATCCTTCTACCGGAACATTGTTTCTTAGGCTTTTTTCTTGTTTACAACCCTATGCGTCAGATTCCTTCCTTTCTCTCCTCCTCTTCACTTTACTACAATGCCAATATTAAAGCTACATGTTGTCGTGTGTCGGCCACCAAAACCAGACACTTCTCTTTGAGCGTGGGGTCATTTTACCCCTGAGAATTTTGATCCATGTATTTTCTTGAGTTTACCTTGATGAAGGCATATTGAACCAAGTCCCCCTTTATTATCTTTTCAAACTACGTGATAATTGGATTGCAGCAGAAAGCCCCATTGATAATCTTCCAAAGCACTCCTCTATCTAAGATGTCCTAGGCACTGGTATACTATCAACCCAAAGGTTGTCTCTAGGAAGCTTTCGATATCTCCTGAATCACTTGTGTTGCAGGTGCTAGAAAAAGCGACAATGTGAGGAGAGGAAAGAGACATGAATTTATGAAGCACACTCCTATTGTAGAGCTTGGAGTTAGAAAAGTGACCATGAAAACACCTAGCGTAGTAGCCTTTGCACCTAGGTGGAAAGCACAGACAAAGACACCAGGGGTGCCTATGCTCCTTATGCAAATAGAAGTGGAAAAATCAACATCATCTGGGACAAAAATTGGTTAGCTCAAAAGGGCATAGATGCCACCAAGAAAGGACACCACACTATCAATATACCTCAAGAAGAACATGATGGATCAAATAGTGCAACACTTAATTCCATCTACAATGATCATAGAAGAAACATGATCAACATGATATAACACTTCAAGTTTGTCGATCACTACATCACAAATACCAAGAAATTTGCAAAGCTTGCACCAAACAAATATATTAGATATTTTGAGAACCCAAATGACTTGGTTATCATAGTGGAACTGCAAGATTGGGCATGCGGCCTAAAAAAATCACATATCTTGATTTTTTTTGGAATCCCACATTTTGGAATAAGCACAAAAATTAATATATTTGTCAAATACCTATTTAGTTGTGTTGATGGAGGGCTCCAATCGCTAGATCAGTTGATATCCATAGACGCAAAGGTTATTGCTAAAAATATAGGTTTTCTTATAGCAGGTAAGGATATAGAATTGTACTTTTCTTGGTGTTTGTGTTGGTCATGGTGGTCATAGATCAGATAGAGATGACATAATCAGAGATGGTAGATGGTTGGACACTATAGATAGGAGAAGGGATAGACACAGGTATGATTCTAGTTCCAATTCAGATAAGCACCATGACCATCATGGGCATCATCCTTATAGGAGGATTGTGAGGGGATGCTTTCCTGTTAAATATAAGAAAGCAAAGCCACCAACATTTGATGGAGAGATGAAGAGACCACAAGATGTAGAGGCATGGTTACTTGGCATGCATAAATTCTTCAGGTTGCATGACTATTCAGAGAATATGAAAGCTAGAGTGGCTACATTCAGTCTCAAAGGTAAAGTAGACATTTGGTATGAAGATGTGAAGAATTTCAGATGCATTCATGAGGAGGATTTGAGTTGGAGTGAGTTTAAGTGGATATTCAAGAAGAAGTACTTGTGAGAGAGATAATTTGATGATAGAGCAAAAGAATTTTATGAGCTAAAGATGGGTTACATGATAGATGTTGAGTACACTAGCAGGTTCTTGGAGTTATTGAGGTATGTGCCTTATCTCACAGAGGAAAAGACCTAGATTCATAGGTTCATTAGTGGGTTACCAGTTGCAGTTAAAGATAGAATTTAGTTCTATGAGCCTAGATCATTGGAGGAGGCCATTCGGAAGCTAAGGAATTGTTATGAACAATTGAAAAGCAGAACGGAGACTAAACTAGACTGGAAAGGTAATGCAAATAACAAAGAAAAATAGGACAGAAAGAGAGCAACAACTCAGGATACAAGTAACAAGGAGAATGTCACACCACCTAAGAAGTTCAATGCATCAAATAGAGGATAGGGACTCCAATCCAGAGAACAGAACAAGGAGATAATATGGAAGCATATAGAGTGTTGGATTTGTGGCAAGGATCATCGCAGGAGAGATTTCTCGTAGAATCAGGGTGGTAGACCTTAGATATACAATGCACATGAGGCACAAACTGTTGGAGTTGTTGGTCAGAGTATTCCGCATATCTATGAAATATTGGATAACAAACAGGCATTTCATCAGGCATTTATCATTGAGATGGATGACAAGCTTAGTGATCAACATATTTCTATTTTGATTGAACTTGGACCAATTATAGCTATGTTCACTACAAGAAAAAGGGGCATTGGTGAGGGGTGAAAAATTTCAGCGTAAGCTCATTGGTGATGGTCAAAAGATCCTTTGTCACCAAAGGTGGAGTCACCAAAAGTATAGGTGTTGTGGTGACATTCAAGGTCTGTCACCAATAATTATTTATAATGACAAATAATGACCATCACCATTTCGTATGAGCAATGGTGACGGACTGTAACCTCTGTCACCAAAAAAATGAACGTCACCAAAGGTGGTGTCGCCAAAAGTATAGGTCTTATGGTGACATTCAAGGTCTATCACAAATATTGATTATAATGATGGATAGTGACCATCACCATTTCATATGAACAACAACAAATTATTGTGATGGATCTTTCATGGCCGTCACTATTGGTGCATATATATGGTGATGTTCATTGACCGTCACCAAAAGTTGCATTGCCAAACGTATAGGTGTTGTGGTGACATTCAAGGTCCGTTAAGAATAATGACTATAATGACGGAAAATGACCATCACCATTTCATATCAACAATAATGATTTTATGCTACAAGCCTTTCATGGTCGTCATGGTTGATGCGTATATATGGTGGCATTTGTTGACGGTTACCGTTTCATATTTTGGTGAGGGTCGAAAAATGTCACCATAAGCTCATTGGTAATGGTCAAAAGAGCCCCCGTCACCAAAAAATGGTCATCACCATTCCATATGGATATTAGGGCATGATGGAATCGAATCACCAACCTCTTGCTTGTAAAGCAGGTGCTCTTCCATTGAGCTAGAACCCTTTAAAGAATTAGACTTTGAAACTTCATAAATTGTAAATTCTACAACTTTCAATATATTAAAGTCTTCACAATCTTTTACTAATTAAGTAAAGCAACATCGAAGTTGCAAGTTCCTACCTAATGGTTATGGAAGTTATGACTGGGTATCAGGCACTTACTTTTACTGTTTCTTATGGCATAGAGCCAACAAAAATGATCACCTATCCTACCTATTAAAATGCCTACCTATTGAAATGGAATGAAAATGAAAAAGTGAAACATAGATATGCGAGTCCATGTTCAACGTATAGATGCGAGTTTGGAAACATGGAGGGGGGATTTTATATCCTAATTGGTGTACTTAGGGAATGGTGATAATAATGGCATCACCTCAAATGATCTACCCTAACTTATTTCCTGCTCTAAACCAACCAATAAGTCTCCATTGTTTGGGAACCTGGGGTGGTATTTTCTACTTCCTCTTAGCTAGCCCTAGTAAATGCGTCCTTACGCTGTGTAATGGTGAATAAACACCCTAGAAATTAGAGGGGAAGTGCATAAAAGATCATGGTTGATTGTTGTCTATTTAGGGAGGTCCCAAGGATCTCCTATTAAAGAGTGTAATTGACATGGAGCTTCAATCTGTTTGAAAATATGGATGGGGTGGGGCTATAAACCTTAAATATAGGGCTAATGTCCTAATCACTAAGTGTCATAGAATAATAATATCGTGTCTCGACTCATTGACACCAAGTTTTTATATGAGAAATAGTTACATATAAGATACTCAATATGTTCAGATGAATACTCAATTAGAAGTGAAATTTTGAAGACATGTATAACCTATAAATGACCTATAACTAGAAAATGCACCAAATATTGCAAAGGAAATATCATAAGTGGATAGCATATGGAAGAAGAACATTGATGAAGATAGATGCAATATGTTATAGGTTGAGTGAAAGAAAAATATCAATGTTGTTGATGTTGGGTATTTTTTTATAATTGGGACCTTTTTCTTTCTTTTAATCACCTAAAAATTCGAATAAAAAATTACAAATTTTAGATATCTGAATGATATCTAAACTTTGTGCAAATGTAACATGGATCTTCGTAAACCGTGAACCACATAGGATGATTATATATATATATATATTATTATATATAATATATATATATATATATAATAATATATATATTATCCCTTTCAACATAAACCAACATGCAATTTGGAATTTCACGAGTCCACATTCAAAACATGACAACAACCAAAAAATATTTTTTTTTGAAACTTACCACAGTAAGAGTATCTCTTTTCAGCAACGGACAACAAACAATAAGTAAATGATTAGTTCACTTTAAGATCACAAAACATTGGAAAAAAAATAATGTGTTCAATTATCTACCAATACAAAATGGACTTAATTATAATGAAGCAGAAGAGTCGATACTGAATCACAAATAAAAATGACCAACAACAATGAAATTTTTTTTTTTTCAACAACACGCTCCATCACTACCTTCCATGTCCAGACATCTATATTTTGCAGTGTTTAACAACCTTCTTTGCAGCAAAATCCAGTGAATAGATTTCATAAGTTTGAACTAGAAAATTGATAAAACATGGAGTTGATTGTGCCTTTCTCAGTGTGCTGGAGAAGAAAAAGATGACAAATCTAACTTGTTGTTTAGTCTTGCTTCACTTGAATTTCATGTATATTGGGGTGTTTATTTAATTTTTAGTTCAAAGGCATATGAATCATCATCTAGGGTAGACAGTTTAATTGCTCCTTAGTGTGGATGAACTATAATTCTTAGGTGAGCCAACAATTCTGTCGTCTCTAGCTTTAGGGCCACCTTTTTCCCCTGTTGTAGGGCTCTTAATCCCCATAACCTGCTTTTCCCATTTACCCAAAACATGCTCCTTGGTTGGTGAATTATTTTTCTTTCTTCTACATGGAGTGCTTTCCTTTACTGGAGTTTGGAAACCATTAAGATTAGGTTGAACATAATTCATAAGATAGGCACAATGACTATTAGGCATATTACTCAATACTTTATTAATAGAACTAGGGATACCTTGTGAACATATCATATTTGAATTTAGTAGTTTGAGAGAATCACTTTTCCTTGGCTTTCTTTTATCCCCTAATGATTAAGCTTCTTTGAAAACTTTGGAATGTCTTCATCTCCCTCAGTCATCAATTTCTCTAAGTGTGTTGGTGTTTTATCATCTGTCTGTGTTTTGCAAATACTTAAAGCTGATTTTGTCGAGGTCCTTTTCTCACTCACGTAATAATATTTTGTAGTAAATTTGCTAACTGCAGGAGAACTTGAAGAGAAAAGTCGTTTTACAACAAAACTTTTTTCAGTTGAGAAACATGGAGACATGGGAATACTGTGCATATCTATTGTAGGAGAGGACATATTGCTAGACTTAAACACCTTATCTACTGAGGTGTCTCAGTGACTTCACTTGGACATAAAGGAATAGCTTCACCTTCATTCTTGAGTTGCTTCTGTTTATTTTAATTTGACTTGTGACATTCTTTATCTGACAAGGAATCAAAATCATCACTAGTATTGAATTCATCCAACACAGAATTTGGAGATCCCACTGACATTTGCATTTTTGTTTCCACGCTTGAAAACCATGGAGATCCTTGTCGATAGTAGAATAAGTTGTGTGCCTTCTTCTCAAGAACACATTCCTTATTAACCATTGTTACCTGACAAAAACCAAAGAGGCAACACAATATCAACATACAAAAAATCCCCTACTGAAATATAATCATAACTTAGCTAAGAAGTCTAAATGATGTTCTTAATTAATAGGCTTTGTATTTGGAAGTTTTGCTTATTTAGATTTAAAAAAGACTACATTGTACAAGACTTTTGTCTATTTATCCAGGAAATTGTATCATAGCATATGTCACACAATAGCAATCTACAATACCTAAAGTAAAAAGACAAATTTGCTCAAGAAAATAGATTTATAAAAGAGCATTGAAAACTATATGTTTGTCATCAAAGGTTTAATTAGCTTAAAAACAAACTAGTTGGAATTTGAAAATCAAAATCATTCTTAGAAAAATAACAAGACAATGGCCAAAGTCACTATTCGTACAAATAAAGCTAAAGTCACTATTGCCATTGCAGATAACTGAAATTTGGGCAGTGGTCTAACAGTTAGAGCTGATTTGGAGGGAGTACTCGTCAATACCATCATTTTTTTTCCACATTCAGTCATCTCTCTAGATCTAGATGATATAGCTTTCTATTCTCAAGTTCTACCTTTCAAGTAATGATTTATGGCTCACCCTTTAAAACAGAATTCTACCACTCCACTTGATTTTGTTTTGTCAAGAGAATTGGAAGGACCTTCCCATCCTCTGTATTACATCAACCAATAACCATCCATCAATGATATAAAGAATAACATATACACAACAAAGGACAAGGATGTGCTTGTTGTATACCTATGTTCTAGGACTCATCTGACCTTACTGGTTGGAATCTACACCTATGTAACTACAAAATGTGCCCCTCCCCTTCCTATGTAACTGGAGGATGTACCCATCCTTCACTTCCTACTCCTTTATAAATATGAAAATATGTGTGTGATGCTCTCATGTATGAGCTGAGATAGTTTCCATCTCATTCCTGCATGCTTATTATAGAAACTGATTCTCCCTGTGCTATATCAGTTTCCAGTTAGGTCTGGTTGGTAAGTTCATATCTGTTTTGTAATGGAGTCGAATTTGTCAAGACCAAACATTAGATGGATTTTTAGTGTTATACAAGAATCAATTGTATTATTGTTGTTGGTCATTGTTGGTGCTATATCCAAGTTTTTCAAAGTTTATGTCTAGGAGCCTTATTGGGTAAGAAGATCTCTGGAAAGGCAAGGAGTGAATATTCAAGAAGTATGTAGCCCCTACTTCTTTATTGGACTAGATAAGGGCTCATTCGAAAAGTATTAAGAATGTTTCAAATCACTAGAAATCCATGGCACTAACCTTTCCTATAGTTGGAAATTCCTTTACATGGAAAAATGGCAATGAGAATAATGTAAGAATTGACTTAAATCCAATTACAGGATGTGGTGAAAAAATTATTCTAGGTCCTAACTTGATAAACCATTTTTCATGAGAAAAAAATAAGTATTTTTTACTTTACATCAATTTGTGTATACTAATGCTACAAATGTTTGGCAAAGGGGTTGGGAATCAACATAATCTATTAATTTGGGTGGAGAATGGAAGGATTCAAAGGATTCCTTGATGTGGGCTAAAAGTAATATTACACGTATGTACACTATAAAGTCATGTTATATGTCTTTAATGGATATTTTTGGTCAACATGATTGTTGGAAAAATATTATATATATGATAGAGAAATGCAAGACATATAATATGCAGAAAAACACAAACACATAAAACTAGAGAGACACAGATTTACGTGGTTCACCCAGTTTGGGCTATGTCCACCCCGAACAGCCAATCCTTCCTTTCCATTATCTAGAAAAATGAAGAGACACAACCTACAACAGATCCACTGTAATATCCTTTATTTTCTCTCACAATCTCACCTCTCTGTTTCTCGCTTGGAGAATACACATCTATTACATAGTCTCAATACAATGCCCTCATAGAAAGAGAGGGGTTGACTTCTAAGGAAAAAAAAACCTAAAGTAAACATAATTTCTACCGTAATATCATCCGCCTAATGAATGGCCTAGATTAACTACAAATTACTATACTTTTACAAGGCAATTTTATATCTGTTTTTAGCTTCAGGGGCAATGCCCCTGAGACCCTTGCGGGGGGACCGCTGGCCCCCAGACCCCCTAGCCAGGGGGGATCAGCCCCCTAGAACCCCCGTGGGGGGGGAAAAGTCTCCCCAGCACCCCCCCACATGGAGGGGTGTACAATCTTCCTGGGGTATATAGCCAGTTGAAACAAAGACCTCTAAATAATCATGCTCCACACCCAACAATCTCCCACCTGGAGAATTATTGTAGCAACTCCACCGATGCTTCATTTGCTGGACAATGACTCCTCTTTGGACCTGGCTATTTCTCATCTTCATCGTCATCCTTGAAGAGCAATTGAAACTGAGAATATTCTCAGTTTCTCCTTGGTTACAACTTTTGCTAGCATATCTGCAGGATTCTGGCTAGTGTGTATCTTTTTCAGCTCCAACTCTCCATCTTCTAACACTGATCGTATGAAATGGTACTTGAGCTGTATGCGTTTAGTCTTGGAATGAAATGCTGAGTTCTTTCCAAGATGAATGGCACTTTGGCTATCACTGTATAACATGCCCATGTCATGCTTCTTACCCAATTCACCCATAAACCTTTGTAACTAAATCATTTCTTTACTAGCCTCTGTAGCAGCAAGATACTCTGCTTCTGTTGTTGAAAGTGAAACAATACTTTGTATTTTTGAAACCCAACTGACATCTGTTCCACCTACAGTAAATACATATGCTGTAGTGCTCCTCTTGTTATCTTTGTCACCTGCCATATCTGCATCAACATATCCTTGTAGAGAAATGTTTGATCCACCAAAGCATAATGCTTGATTTGTGGTACCTTTCAAATATCTGAGAATCCATTTCACTACCATCCAATGTTCCTTTTCTAGATTGTTCATGTACCTGCTTACAACTCCCACTGCATGTGTAATATCAGGCCTTGTGCAGACCATTGCATACATTAAGCTTCCAACTGTTGATGCATATGGAACTTTAGACACGTATTCCATGTCTTCTTGGGCCTTTGGGCACATTTCCTTACTAAGTTTGAAATTGCTAATAAAAGGTGTACTAACTAGTTTTGCATTGTGCATATTAAATATTTTCAACACCTTTTGTATGTACTCATTCTGAGACAATGTTAATTTGCGATTTTTCCTGTCTCTAGTTATTTTCATACCAAGGATTTTTTTTGCAGCTCCCAAATCCTCCATTGCAAATGAATTTGCCAATTTTCTTTTGAGCACATTTATTTCCTACATGTTAGACCCTGCAACAAGCATGTCATCTACATACAATAATAATATAATATAGTTGCCATCATTTTTCTTTTTCAAATAAACACAATGATCAGAGTGACATCTATTATAACTTTGTTCAGACATAAACTTGTCAAATTTTAGATACCACTGACTTGGAGCCTGTTTTAAGCCATACAAGCTCTTCTTCAACCTACACACTAGTTTCTCCTTCCCTTTTACCTCATATCCTTGTGGTTACTACATATATATCTCTTCCTCCAAATCCCCATGGAGAAAGGTTGTCTTTACATCTAACTGCTCAAGATGAAAATCTTGAACTGCTACTAGACTTAGAATAGTTCTAATTGAATTCATTTTAACAACAAAAGAAAATATTTCATAAAAATCAATACCTTTCTTCTGTGCAAACCCCTTCACCACAAGTCTAGCTTTGTACCTCTTTTTTCCTCCATCTTCTTCCTTCAGCCTGTAAACCCATTTATTCTTTAATGTAGTTTTTCCTACAGGAAACCTGACTAAGTCCCAAGTCTGGTTATGCATTAAGGATTCCATCTCTTCTTCCATGGCCACCTCCCACTTCTTCCTACTTTCAAATTGCATTGCTTCTTCATAACATTCGAGTTCACTAGAATCATACAACAATAGATAATATAATGAAGGAGAGTATCGTTCAGTGGGTATACTTATCCTAGTAGATCTTCTAACACCACTTTTAGGTGTTTGGGGTGCCTATTTCTGTTGTGGTGGTTGGTGTTGTTGTGGTTGTTGATTATTATTATTTTCAGGCACCTTTACTTTTTTAGTGATCTCATCAAGGACTGCGTATTCCTTGTTTTCTTTTTCCTGTTTCTTTTCCTACAACTGATTCTTATACAAGACCTTTTCATTGAATATTACATCTCTTCTCCTAATGATTTTGTGATTTTCGTAATCATATAAGAAATAACCAAAATCATTAACACCATATCCAATAAAGGTACATTTCTTTGACTTGGCCTCAAGCTTTGTTATATTTTCTTTATCAATATGGACAAAGGCCTCACAACCAAAAGGCTTTAAAACAGAGTAGTTTATCCTTTTATCTGTCCATGCTTCCTCTGGAACAGCACCATCTAAGAAACTTGAAGGCCCTCTGTTTATTAGATAAACAACAGTATCTACAACATCTGCCCAAAACTGTAAAGGCAATCCTACATGAAATTTCATGCACCTTGCACGCTCCATGATTGTTCTATTCATCCTTTCTGACACACCATTTTCTTGTGGTGTTCTTGTAACTATCGTTTCTCTATGACTTCCATGCTCTGAACAGTACCTATCAAACTCTTTGTTGCAATATTCACTTCCATTGTTTGATTTGACACACTTCAACTTCTTTCATGTCTCAATCTCAACCAAATTTTTCCATTTCTTGAAAGTATCAAATACATTAGATTTATTCTTAATACAATAAATCCAAATTTTTCTAGTTGCATCATCAATAAAAGTAACATAATAATGAGAGCCACCGAGAGATGATACCTGAGCAGGTCCCCATACATCTGTATGTACAAGCTCTAATTTTTCGCTCTTCTTTTCTTTCCCAACTCTCAGAAATCTGACTCTCTTCTGTTTTCCATAAATGCAATTCTCATAGAAGTCTAAATCAACATTCTTCAAACCCGGCAACAAATTCCTTGAGTGAAGAATATTCATCCCCTTTTCACTCATGTGTTTGAGCCTATGATGCCATAATGTTGAATATGCTCCTTTGGAAGTTAAAGCATTAACAGAGTTTGAAATACCATTGCATAAATACAATGTACCAACCTTTTCACCTTTTGCTATTACCAAGGCTCCTTTTGTAACCTTCCAAGCTTTATCTGTGAAAGTTGTCACACAACCTTCAACGCCTAACTGCCTTGTTGAAATCAGATTTTTCTTTAGATCTGGAACATACCTTACGTCCTTTAGTAGCCATTGGTTTCCATTCTGTTGCTTTACAAGAACCTTACCCATTCTAACAATTTTACATGGTTTATCATCACCCAAACGGACTTGTCCAAAATCTCCTTGAACATAGTCATGAAAATATTTCTTATCAGGTGTGGCATGGAATGAGGCCCCTGAATCTACCACCCACGAATCAATAATATTTTCGAAAGAAAGAATCAAAGCATCTTATAACACCTCACCTGTCACATTTGCTTCATGATTGTTTTCTTGTTCTGCATCTCCTTCTTTTCCCTTCTAAGATCTATAGTCTTTCTTTAGGTGTCGTTTCTTTCCACATTTCCAGCACACTATCCTCGATCTCGACTTGGATCTGCCTTTCCTTGATTTACTGCGATATCATGAGCTCTTTCCTCTTTCCATTTTTATTCCCCTAGAATCTGCACTCAAAGCATTACTTGATGTCTCACCGGAGCTTTTCCGTCGCATTTCCTCGCTCAGGATAGCACCGACAACATCATCAAACTTTAAAGTCCTAGATCCAGAAACAGAGTTACTAATGGCCATTACTAAACCATTCCAGCTTTCTGGAAATGAGCACAAGAATAATAGAGATCTAACTTCATCATCAAAGTTTACACCTACAGAACATAACTGACTTGTAACAATATTAAAATCATTTAAATGGTTTGCAACAGATCCACCTTCTGACATCTTCATATTAAATAATCGTTTCATAAGAAATACCTTGTTTGAGGCCGAGTTTTTTTCATATAGTTTCTCCAGCACCTTAATCAAACCCTCTATCATTGTTTCCTTCAAAATGTTGAAGGCGACTAACACTGCGATGCACAACCGTACTTTTCCGAGTGCCTTTCTATCGAGAAGTTTCCATTCTTCATCTGCCATACCCATCGGCATTTTTGTTTTTCCGCCCAATGGTAGGTACAGATCTTTCTAATACAGATAATCTTCCATCTACATCTTCCACAGCGAGAAGTTTTGGCCATTAAATTTCTCGACCCTAAACTTACCATTTTCTACCATTGCTCCCATTCAAACAAGGAACCCTTCTTTCTTATGAGTTTATCAACCAAATAGACCTTTGGCTTTGATACCAGTTGTTAGAAAATTATATATTAAGGAGCAATGAAACACATAAAATATTGCAGAAATATAAACACATAAAACACATTAAACAAGAGAGACACATATATATGTGGTTCACCCAGTTTGGGCTACGTCCACCCCGAATATCCAGTCCTTCCTTTCTATTATCTAGCAAAATGAAGAGACACAACCTATAGCGGATCCACTGTAATATCCTCTATTTTCTCTCATAGTCTCACCTCTCCATTTCTCGCTCAGAGAATACACATCTATTACACATCCTCAAATACAATGCCCTCATATTAAGAGAGGGGTTTCCTTCTAGAGCAAAAAACCCTAATATAAACATAAGTTCTACCATCAGATCATCTGCCTAGTGAATGGCCCAGATTGACTAGAAATTACTATACTTTTATAAGGCAATTTTACATCTATTTTTAGCTTCAGGGGCACTGCCCCTGAAACCCCTGCCGAGGGACCGCTAGCCCCCGAACCCCCCCAGCAAGGGGGGATTAGCCCCCCCAAACCCTCGCTGAGGGGACAAGTCCCCCCCGCACCCCCCTGCATGGAGGGGTGTACAAACTTCCTGGGGTATATATCTGACTGAAACAAAGACCTCTAAACAATCATGCTCCATACTCAACAATTGCCTTCTACAATTTCTGTTGGTATTGTTGCCATGTTAGTGTTGATTCATTTTCTATAAAAAGTTGGGCATCTTCATATATCGGCAAGTAGATTGGTGTTTTCTCAATTGCTTCCCTAGTACTACTTTTAATGGTCTCTCTTGAAGCAGCTATCTTTGGTGCCATGGTATAATGACTGCTGGAGAGAAGTGCTTCACGAGCGTGGGACCTGTGGGACATAACAGACACTCATGGAAATCAAACATTAGCTCTTACAAACCCAACTTCACAGCATGAGTAAGTAGCAACTAGGGCATCTGATGAGGAGAACTGGGTTATTTAGAATGACAGGGGTGACTGACTGAATATGGAAACTATGCACTATGCATTCCCAATAGTCAGTGAGGGAACTTGATGACTGGAATTGTGCAATGTATAATTCAGTCTTGTTCAGGGCCTGGGAGAGACTACACATTACATCGTCTCAGTGGCCAATCAAGGAAATTGGCTCATGGAACTACAAAATCTAGTCCACGATAGGCTCTGTATAGTTCCAGAAGCCAATGCAGAGGCCTTGAGCTCCCAAATTGCATAGTGCATGGAGTGAAGTGTGAGAGTTGGGTAAGGGGAGCCCAAATATGTCCATGGGGAGTGTGAAAAAAATTAGATCTAAAGGATGATGTAAGGATGAGTGCATATATGACTAAGTGTAGATGTATGCATGTTAAACAAGTGCATAAATGGATCAAAATTAAGGAATAAGAGGAGTGTGAAGGGAGTCGCCACAACAATGACATTTGGTGCAAAATGGGAAAACTCATGCGACACTTGAGAAAGGCAATATATAACTTTAAACAACAGTTCTACAAGTTAAAAAAGGTTAAAACACAAGAGGTCATTCAACAAAATGAGTGAAACAACACTCTCACAAGCTAAACAAACAAAACCAATAAATAAAGTAGCAAAAGCTAATAAAATAAAAACTCACCCCGAAAAGCGATGACAATGCTCTGAAGGCTCCTTAACCTCCTAAGGAAGCTATAACTTAATGATTGAATGTAGAAGTGATCTCTAGAGGCATCCATTACATATATTTGATAAAAATGGAGTTCATGACATGTATTCTTGAGATCAAGGACAACAACAACACTTGGAAAAAACTTCTAAAGATGGAAATGTGTCACCTTTGGGCAACTAATAATGGATCCCTACTTCCTAGGGATGCCTTCTTCCCTTTAGCTTCTTTCTTTTCGGGAAAACTACCATGCGTTTCTTGGGAATATTGTGCAATTTTATGAAGGACTAGGAAACTCTTTGGTTCATGCACTGAGTAGCGTCTAAGCATAGTAGATTCTGCACAATTTCTAGGTTGAGTGGCTCTGGGCTGCCTCTCAAGATCTGCACAATTTCCTAGCTAAAGGAAGGTTGTCAGCTAGCTCTGTGAAATTCTGGAGCTGAAGGCTCACTTGCTAGATTGGACTTCTTTGCACAGCTTCCCAGCTAAAGACAAGTTTCCAATGGTCTACGCAATTCTGGAGCTGAAGCTCACTATGGACTTGAACTACACATTTCCTTATATTAATTAGGTTGGTTTCCCTCTAGGATTATGCAGATCCTCAAGGTAGTGCTAGAACCAGATTGCAACCAAGTGAAGAGGTCAGCTTGTGGTTAGATAGAAAAGCAAGTAAGAAAACACAAGCTATAAAGTAAAATATAAAAGTCAATGAAAGCACAAGTACCTAGGCAGTGTAATACAATTGCTGATATTTTAGTAGGGAGGCTCCAAACCAAAGCAAAGGAAAAAAAATTTAGGGTGGTTGTAGCTACTACAACATTTGTGACACATTGGTATAACTCCAGCTCTCTGTATGGACCCCGTCTCGTGTAAAGTGAGTCCAACACTTTTGAAAGTATTGTTCGATTCTTTGATCATCATGGTTCTTTCACTAGCTTGAGTTAAAGATATAGTCCCTACCATTCTCTTAATTGGTCATAACACATACCAAGCCAAGTCAACTGAGTTTTTTTGATTGGGGATGAGGGGTATATTGATGCACAAGTAATATAGATCATCAAAGTTTTAGTTTCATCTCTCGTGTTGCTCCACTACCAACAGGCCAAAATAGTACCCCGACAGAGTCACTTGAGGAACAGAAGCATCACTCTGTTGCTAGTGAGCCTGGACAATACCTCGACGAAGTTACCTACTTCAGCTCTCTACATAGGAAGCCTTTCTTTTCTTTCACCTTTATTTTATCTTTTTCCATTTTCTTCATTTTCCAAAGAACTGTGCATAGGAACTTATTTATTTCATGAGGCGGAAGAGGGATCTCAACTTATTGAGAGAAGAAGAGGTTGTCCCTCCAGAGAAGGATGTTATATATACCTATGACATACTTATTAAGGTTTTCCCCCTCACCTTAATCTACTTGAATGAGTTAGCAAGGGTTAACCACAACTAGAAAACCGATTAGAGTAGGCGGTACTAGTTAAAAGTGCAAGCGTTGTGACTTCACCAAGAATCACTCTAAAAGGAACATATTTTCAATCAGGGTACTATCGACTCAAAGAACACAAGATATTCATAGGGATAAGGAATAAACAGATAACCAAATGTTGGTAGTTGTACAAGTCCTCTTGTATTTCACCTTGCTTATCTCAAGAAGCCAAACATGGTTTCATGTGAAACCTAATCCTACAAATGCATAAACAAACAAGAAAGAAAAGGACAAAAGTAAATAGAAATGAAAACAATTAAGTGAATTAAAACATGAAAGAAAACACAAATAAGAAAGAAAGCACTACTCCTACTCCTAAGCTAAACAGTGCATGGACCTTCTTACATGAAGTGATATTTCCGATGCATCGCCTGATGCTTTGGTTGGCCCATGTAAGTGAAGGCGTGGTTGAAAAGAAAGATAGTTAGGAAAACCAACAAACAAGAAAGATATAGCAATAAAAACCAACATGCTTGAATTTTAAATGCATCCACAGAAAAGAAATGATTAAAATCACATGACAAGCACTTTGTAGACATACCATGATGTGGCATCACATTGTGCGCAAACAACAAGCATGTACATGCTTTCGACCTTGACACATGAGAAAACAGGTAGAAAGAAGAAAATTTTTGCTTAGCAACACGACTTGCTACATGTGACTCCTCCAATGCATGAGTGATAGGATCGTGCAATTTTGGTGGAGGATGTGAAAACTGTAGATCAGATTGATTTCCAATGTGCACAAGATCGTGATAAAGAGCCTGGGGTGTTTCAACATATTTTTGATCAGAAGTGGAACCGTCCTCAGGGCTACGAGAACCTCACATAAACATCAACTTGAGCTAAAGTGTCTCGACAGCTTAAGGGGTTTCCAATTCATAAATAGATGCATCATCAAATACTAGTGGCTTATATAGGTCAACAATGAGTGAATTAGAATTGTGATAAAATGAAAAAGTAAAAATATCACAACAACCATGATAAGAAAATTCAATATGTGCATCAGCATCCTCATTATCTGACGAATCATGCAGAGGGGTTGATGAGAAATAAAAATTTTCACCCTCTGAATTTCCAGAAATAAAAGATGACAGATGACGTGGATTCAAAAAGAAAGATTGGTCCTCTCCATAATGAAATGATGGACTGACATCCTATCTGTCCTATGATTGATCAGAAGTAGAAACATCTACAAATGGATCTTCACTACGACTTCTTCTTTAGATTCCCACACATACTCAGCAAAAATTACAGTGTAGGTTGTCTTCTCAACACCAACTTCGTCGACAACTTGATCCTTGTGAACAAAAGATGTGGTGTACGGAATGGATGAACACAACACAGTAAAATCCAAAGGATCAAAGGAACTAGAGGATGCAGGTTGAGAAGACAAGATCTCATGACAACCATAAAGTTTTTAGTCGAAATCTAAGCAAACATCCAGAACTAGTGGGGTGGGAGGAGATGGCAGTTCAACAGATGGGTTCACAACTTCTCCCACCTCATCCTGTAGAGCTAGAGTTGTTTGATGAGAAGAGGACAGGGGGTCACTTGTGACAGCAACCTTGTCTATCTCAGATTTGGAAGCTATAACATTGAGGTATGATGGGAGGGGTTGGTTCCAACTCATGTGTATTTTCAAATATGTGAAGAAGATACTGGAAACTTTATTTGATAAATTTCCAATCAATTTCATCTTCAAGGATTGAAAAGCGAGATTATAGAAGTGGTCCCAAAATTGTGCAATAGATTCATCAAGTGTTTTTCATAGTTTTGGTGAGCTCATTATTGCAGCAATGATGCTACAAATCCTAGGGCTCCCTTCTTTATTTTTATCAACCCGATAGTTCGTAACAAACTTGGAAGCAATGGTGCTGTATGCACAAGTACTAGCTCTTACTGCGGCTGCCACTTGATCAGCTGGCACAAGTTCGCTACGAGCTTAAGCTAACTTCTATGAGTTCTTAGAAGAAGCTTTACTGTGATGGTAGAAGACTAATGCTACGGGGGTTATTCTACTTGCAGGAAGAGGATGAAAACTGAAATGGAACTTAAACCCTAGAAAACCCTAATCATGCAAGAAAAGAGATGGAAATTATTGGAATGGGTGCCATTGATTACTAAAAAGGTAAATTGCATTTATTCAATCTACTTCTAAAGATAAATGGAGAGAAATTATCTTTTTGCAATTTTGAGTATTTTTATGTGGATTTATTATGCTTGTGATTTGACTAATTGGGACTGTGCAGTGGTTTGGTGGCAAAGAAAAATGGAGTTGGCTTTTACAGATGATGAGGAAGTTGTGGAGGGGTCCTAAGAAGTCCCTAGTACCCTTCTAGATATTTCCATTGTAATCAGACTTCGAAAAATCACTCGCATGAACTTCTACAGGAAGGCTGTAGGGGATCTATAGGAAATTCTACAGGAAGTGCTACAGGAGGGGGCCAAAAGTGATTTCTAGAGGTTTGAAGGTGGAAAAATGGTGGGAAAAAGGAAATGAAGGTTGGATGAAGGTGTTGGAGGGTATAGGAATATGTTAATGAAGATCAAGAATGAAAGAGAGGGTTGGACTTGCTCAAAGGGTAAGAAAGCGACTTTGTGAAGGAATGCAGAAATTAGGACAGTTTGGTGAAATGTGGTGAACAAGTGAAGGATTCTGTGGAAGATGAGCTAGTACAGGTTGTGCTATGGAAGGATGACAAGTTGGAATGTGTTTCAAGTGAGGTGCACACCTACTTCTTAAAACTGACCCAAGTAAGAACCAAAAAAATAGAGTTTTCCTAATTTGACTTCAAATCTAACCTAAAAACAGAAAAGTGTTGAACAAAATTTTATGAACATGAAACTATGTGAGAAAGCCATGGTAAATGATCAAGAAATGGTCTAAGCATGTGAATCCAAGCAAATATCAACTTCTCCAACTCAAAACATCACACTACCAATTGCATGAAAGGAAAAAAAAGTGTTTTTGGGGCAACAGCAGGGCCTCGTCCTCAATTCATGGTTCCAAGGAGGGAGAAAGGGAATCTAGGCCTGCTGGTAACCTTGTTGGTTCTTCCTCTGTTACTACAAAAAACTATTTAAACAACTTGAAGCAAGAACAACTAATTTAATCATCCAAAGCAACCTATTTTACCAAAGCAAGATTAATCCTAAACAACAGAAATCAGATTATGAATGCAAGAAAAAAAACATATAAATATACAAAGGAGGTGTTGGGCAGCTTGGGTTGGGCCCTAAGCCAAGAGCTTCATCCCTCTAGAAAGAATCAGTGCTGGTTCAAAGCTGGATTCATCTTCATTGGTTAAAAAAATAATAGTTACATCACAAAACTGTCTGCAAAAGGAGCTCGAAAATGAGCTGAGTACAACACTGCACAAAAGTGTGAAAAGAGACTAAATGACTAACCTACTGAGGCCTAAGTCCTTCTTATTTATACAAGTGAGCACCCCTAACAATGCTCCTAAACTTAAGGAACTCGGCTGCCTAAAACTGGAGATAATAGCAGTCCCACTTGAGTTGCTCGACTGCCCCTTGGAATCATCGATGTGGTGGCCTTTGAACTCCGAGCTGCTGGCGGAGAACTAGAGGAAGGGGTCTTTAATGCAGGAGACACCCCTCCTATAAGTCCTCAGCCCTGTTTCCTTGAGTTTGGCCGCTAATCTGCTCATAAATTCCCGGTCCTTGTCCAAAAATTGTCCAAAAATATGCAACAAACACTCATTAAACTATGTGGCAAAGTGATTATCCCCATTCACTCAACTGACATAAATATATTCAAAAACAAGGACAAAACTATGGAGAATGGTGGATTAAATGAAAACAATAGGAAAAATGAGCCCATATAGTTACCCATTTCTGGGGCTCATCATCACCCCCCTTCTGAATAGGTTGCTCATCCTCTATGCAACTAATCCAATTCTTCATCCTTGATAGCTTTAACAGCTTCCTTGACATCCCAAGCTTCTGAGGGTGATGTCCTCTTCCCTGTCATGAAAACCTACCTTTCTATCCACTTCCTCCCATTGCTTTTGTTCTTATTCTTCCTTAACCCCTTCCAATAGTCCTAAGAGTAGTGGAGGACTGAACTTAAGACCAATCTAGCTAGCTTTCAAGTTTTGCGTTGATTGTTTGTATAGGGGCACTCTCATCAAATCCTCCCTCATTTTGGTTGGGGAGTGATACTCCCTGGTCTTTAAGCTATATGAAAATGTATTCCATCTCCTCATGCAAGCATGAAGGCAATCATCACCAAATAATCTTTCCATATCTTCAAAATGGGCGATAGCTTGCTCTTGCCTTTCAACATAATCAGGGAGAACTTGAGGGTTGCTTGCAAGCTATTGATGAGCATATATGAGAGCTGAGGGGTCTTCCGGTTCTGCCCTTATTAATAGGGGCTCATTTAGTTCTTTCTCCATGATCTGTTGAATTTCCACTGCTCTTTTTTCCTCATGGCTCATCCAAAAATCCATAGCCATGAGTTGTAGGTCTCCCAATGCAACATTCAGATCCCAAAAGTTCATATCATGGAGTTCCATATTGTGTAAGTAGAATTCTGCTAATTTGGCCTTATTCTCAGCTGAACTAGTAGCACGCAGATGCATAAATTGACCATAATTTTGGAATGGGATTGTGCCCCTTTGAGCCAATGTTTTAATATGGAACTGGAGCCATTGGTCTTTGAGATATAGTGCATAGGATCTAGCTGGTTTCCTGCACTGCAAGGCCTCTTCCCTTTCCTGCAATTGCTGCTTTAACATCAGAACTTCAACTGTTGCCTAAGACTCCCTTTCTTGTTGTTGCTTTATCATCATTTCAACATCAAGTTGTGGCTCTTCCTCTTGCTGTTGTTTCTTGGCTACTTCCTTATCTACTAGGGGACCTTCCTATAGTTGTTGTTCTTCAAAAATCTATGATATGTCTCCCCTTTGAGTTTCCTGTTGCTATAACTACTTTTTCAGCAATGCATTTTCCTCCTGTAGCTGGGCTCCTTTAATGCTCTCGGTGTGTCTCACCATTGCCAACTCCCTTCTTAATTCTTTCAACTGTTCTTCCATGTGTCCTATATCTGTAACTCCTTTGGATTTAGCAATTTTCATCCAAGTGTGGGTTCTAACCCTTTCTTGTTCTAATTCAAAGAAAAGGGGCACAATGAATTTCTATGGGATGATCTTCCCACCTTCTAGCGAATTGTAATATGAGCCTAAATTAGGTTGAGGGTTTGGTTCAAGTATCTCTTTGGTCTTGTCTTCCTCTTGTGATTGGTCTGCTGCCTCCTCTTCTAATTTTTTAGTCTCCTTTAGCTTGGCCAGTGTTTCCTATAGAACTATTTTGGTGTCCATTAGCCTGATTCTTTCCTTCTAGGTGGAAGTTTTGGAACTCCCTCTCTCATAAGTGATAGAGATTTTGGAGGGGAATTCCTCCTTTTTCTTAGTAGGTGCATCCTCAATTATTATAGGTTATTTTGATGGTGGCTGGGGCTTGCCCACCTTTACCCTGATGCTCCTTCTAACTTTGAAATACATGGATGTTTCTCTTTTTCTTTTTCCCTTTTGTTTTGTTGGAGTACTCAATGCAGCCAACAAAGCTACTACTTTGTTTGCCAACGTTTCAGGGGATGTTTCTTACTGTTGTTGTTCCCCTTCATCTTCTGTAGTCTTTTCTGTGTCTACTGTTTTTGCTTGTATCTCCGCTATCTCTAGTAATGTCTTCTTTTTTTCTTGTTGGGTCCTTGCCTTGCTTGTGGCAGTCTTCTTTTGGGCTTTCTTGGGCTTTTTCTTCTCAGCCTTTGTCCCTTTTCTCTTCTCTGATTTTGAGGCTGTCTTCTTTTCTGCCTTAGGCTCAGCAGTATTTTTGTCAGATTTCTCCTCTTCTTCCTATTTCTCTTCTGTTTTTCCTTCTGTTTGAATGTCTTGTGCTTCCTCATTATTGTTCTTCTCATGTTCTTTGGTTTGCTCCTCCTCTTCACTAGAGGATGGGATAATGTCCTTAGTCAAAGTTTTGAAGTCATCATCTTTGGACATATTCTTGAAAATATCCTAGGCTATGGGAATGGTATATGTCTATAAGGCATCTTCAACCAACAATTTGATGAGCCCATGGTGGGTTATTTGGTCTGGACCCCTGCATTTAGCTTGGTGCTACATTCTATTAAAGAATGGATGAGGAAATATGGGAGACTAAGTTTTCTAACTGGAAGTAGGTCCATCCCATACCTCAATTCATGTAATAACTTGAAGTGATAACCATAAATTATAATAAACCTTCCTTCACAAGTGATATATTTCATTATTTGGTAGCTGACTTCACTGCATGGAGGAGGTAAGCTTGTCCTTCTGACCCCATTTTTATCCTCTACAAGATTCTCCCTAGGTTGAAAAAATGTCTTCTTGGCAACCTTTCCCAATGCTTTTTCCTCCTTGCTCCAAGGGATCCCAAGTGGAAGACTTGTGATTCGAATGGGGTCTTAAGGTCATAAAAAATTCTTCAGTCACCTCATCATCATATCCATGTATTCTTTCTAAGAAAATCATCCAATTTGCACTGGTGAAAAGGGCCACCACCTCAGGGTGCTCATGCAATTGTTTGGAGTTCAAAGGCTCCTTCCTCATAAAACCTCTTGGCATGGTGTTGAGTGCTTTTTTTCTTTTAAATGATCAGGTGAGTAAGCACGCAAAACTGAAAATAGAGGGATAGCTGAATTTTGTCTTTTTCTGAAACCAAATAAGGAATTTCCCATGTGCTTTCTCCTTACAACATCAAATTGCAATATTTCCCTTGTTTCAAACTACTCTTATCCTAAATTTGATTCTCTGCTTTTGGAAAGAATTTTTTTTGATAGAACACGAGATAAATAACACAAGGCTTTTCTCAGAGAGTATACGAATATGCAAATTTGGTTTTTTCACACATGCTAGTTTATATGGTTGGATGTGTTTTCTTTACAGTAGAATGTGAGAAAGAAGAAGACAAACTTCGAATGCAGATAAGAAAATAGAGAACTGTGTAGAACTCAGGGAAAATATGCAGGCAGACTTTTAAGCTTCACTCTCCTTTCTTTCAATCCAATGCTGTGTTTTTAATCCACCACCTTATATGAATAAGTCATATGAAGAGAGGTTTCCTGAGTCTACCTTGTTTCAAGCTCGAATTTTGACAAAAATCTCAAGTTTTTCTTCTACAGGGCTGTTCTCTACCCTTCCTGTAGAAATCTTCCAGCTCCTGTAGAATGCAGCAGGGCTCCTATAAAGCCCGATAGGAAGGAGGGTTTTGAAAAAAAACTGGCACAAAATACTAGTTCACTACTCTGAAGATGGTAGACAAGCACTGCAGTCGAGAGCTTTGTAACACGCAAATGAACCAAAAGGGTGGTGGAGGCTTAGACCACATTGTACTTAACTGTTGGCATAATCCGCAATGAAGAAATGAGGTGGCCAGATGAGTACATTATCCCCATGCAAACCGTTGGTCCTACACCAGTGTCATTATGGTTTCTCATGCCCCCTGACAGCCATCACCTTCCTTACTCTTGTTATATGCCACCACCACTATTGGTTTCGCATGTTTTCTTCCCGAGTTGACATGCCACACATGTTGACTACGTATCTGATCGGAAATTTGAATTTGGACGTGGCTCAACTGAATTCCATGAAGTTATGTGAACTGAACAAGGGTGGCTAGTTAGCTAGCCACCGATTCCATTTAATTTACCATTCCCACAGTTCATGCAGTTTTGAAATATTATTCATGCAATCGAGGAAAAGGTTTAGGCACTTACCTTCTCAGTCGCTATTGCGTTATGTATATTTCGGACTTTGGCACTTCATTTCCTCATTGTTGTTGCTGCTTGCACTCTAAATGCTCGGCCTTGGGCTTTTGCGGATGATCTCATGTTCAAAAATTGCTCCTTTCATGTTTCATATTTCCTGCTACGCTGACCCTATCTCTGGAGTATGTTTTTCAAAGGGATCAGCTGCTACAGGAATCCTGTAGGATTTCCTGTAGCTGCTTCTCCTGAAATTCAAGCTAATATTTGAGTAGGGCTAAAATTGCTGAAGATGGTCTCAACTAAAACGAAATCAAAGCTGGAAGGTATTAGGTAGGAATGAGTAAAAAGATACTGCATTTATTTGTCATCATTTTATTTTTTTTGCAAAATGAAAGAAGAAAAATTTCTATATGTGTTTGTGTAGGGACACAGAATAAAACGAGTGGAAATGTAGGTGTATAGGGATGGAATGGTGAAATAGGAAGATGGATGGTGGCAGGGAGGTTCACAGACCTCATAGACAACTTTCCAACCCTCGGGTCCTTCTCTGAGATTGATTTTGGCCTTTCGGTAGTTTCTACAGGATTCTCTTGTAGAATACACAGAGTTTCCTATAGGATGCGAAATTTCAAAACAAATAAGACCAAAACTTGGGAAAGGATAACGATGATGGGGTGATGGACTATGAAGGGTGCATGCAGCCTGGCCATGTCTTTTTCCTCTAGTGCAACCGTCTTGTAACCTGCAATGACCTTCTTGCAACCTGCAATTTAATCAAAAGAAGTTAGGTTTTTATTCTTTTTTTTTTGAGACAGTTGGGGCACCTCTAGGAGGTTTTCACCCTCACTACCTACCCTGGGCACCTCCAAGAGGTTTTCACCCTGGGATATTTTATTCCATTTTCTTTTTTCTCTGTTTCTTCTATTTTTTTCTTTTTTGGTTTTGCTCAGGCTGTGGGTGGAGTGGAGATAGGGACCTGCTCCACCACCAAAACTGATTTACCCAAAGACTCAATGAACTCCTGCTTAGAAAGGGGCTTCTTGTATATTTTCAATCGATGCCCATTGACGAGCATGGGGATGGATTATTCATCAATGGTCTGGATAAGGACTGAACCATTTTCATTGCATTTTTCTACTGTATATGGTCCCATCCATATTGTCCTCAGCTTACCCTTGAAATCTTTGTATCTTGAATCATACAGTAGCGCCCAATCTCTCAGCTGAAATTGTTTCTCTTTGAGGTGTCGGTCATGCCATATGTTTCTTTGAAGCTGGACTACCTCTGAGTGGAGAAGGGCCTGCATTATCTGTTTATTTAATCCATTAGTTGAAGCAATCTTTCCCTTTGTGCATGGCTGAGATCTAGGTCCAGCTGAGTTGCCATCCTTAATGTGTTGTATTCAAATTCTATGGACAACAAAGCCTTCTTCCCATATACCAGCTCATAGGGTGTGAAACCTATGGTGGTTTTCTAGGTGGTGTTATAGGTCCAGGTGGCCTCAACCAATCGATTTTCCCAATCGTTTCTGCTGCTGCTCACTACCTTAGTCAAAATTCCTTCCAAAGCTCTATTAATAAGTTCCACCTATCCATTTGCTTGAGAATGATAAGGGGTGGAAGTTTTGTGCTTAATCTTGTGGTGTGTGAGCAGGTCTTCAACCAAATTGGAGGTAAACTGACTCCCTTGATCTGTAACTAACTCTCTTGTATAGCCAAACTTGTAGAAGATATTTTCCCTTAAAAACTCAGCTACTTTTTCTTCTGTTGCTGCTTTGATCACCTTTGCTTCTACCCATTTTGTCAGATAATCAGTACACACAATGATGTAAGATTTCTATTTTGAAGGAGGGTTGATAGGACCCACAAAGTCCATCCCCCACCTCTCAAATGGCTTGAAAGTCACTTGAAGTTGTAGGGGCATCTCGGCCCTTGGAGTCAGTTTCCCCATCCTTTGACATTAATCACATTGCCTAATGTATCTCCTGACATCTTGATGAAGAGTGGGCCAATAGTAACCTGCCTACAAAATATTGAAAGCAGTCCTCTTTACTGCAAAGTGGCCCCCACAAGGTCCATCATGATAGGTTAAGAGGATGTCAAACACTTCCTCTTCCCTGAAACATCGCCTCAAAATATAATCTGGGCCAAGTTTGAAAAGGTTGCCCCCAATCCAAGTGAATGGGGCACTTTTCCTCACAATCTTGCTCTTCTCTTTTGAGGACAGGTGTGGCAGAAACTATGCTAAAACCAAGTAATTTGCTATATCGGTGAACCATGGAGAGAGTACTAAAATAGAAAATAAGTGTTCATCAAGCATTTTATCATCCACCATTCCTTCTTCACCTGTAAGCAGATCTAGTCTAGACAAAAAATCAGCAACAACATTTTCCTTACCTGATTTATCAACAATAGTCAAAAAAATTTGTTGCAATAAAAGTAACCATCTAATGATATGAGCATTTACATTTGGTTTATTCATCAAATACCTAATTGCAGCATGATCAATGTGTATGAATTTTTGATAATCAGTGATGTAGTGTCTGAACTTGTTTAGGGAATGGACTACAACTAGGAGCTCCTTTTCAGTTACAGTGTAGTTTAATTCTGCCTTAGACAGGTTTTTACTAACAAAATATATGGCATAAGGTAGCTTCTCTTAAACTTTCCCTAAGGCTGCTCCTATCACTTTGTTTGAGGCATCTGTGTGAATGTGGAAAGGTAGGGCCCAATTTGGACCTCTCAAGATTGGGGCAGTTACTAGCTTACCTTTCAAGGCATCTAGAGCCTCTTGACAGTTGTCAGTCCATATAAACTCAACATCTTTCCCCAAAAGACCAAACAATGGAGGGGCTAGCTTGCTAAAATCCTTAATGAATCTTTTATAATACCCTACAAAGCCTAGAAAACAATGAACATCTCTTACCTTTTGAGGAGGTGGGACCCTTTGGATGATAGCAGTCTTGTTAGGATCCACCTATAATCCTTGCTGAGAAATTGTATGACCTATCATGGTGCCTTCAGTCATCAGGAATTCGCATTTTTCAGGACTGAGGGACAAGTTCATTTCAATACACTTGGCTAAAACTTTTCCCAGGTTAGTCAAAGCTTCCTAAAATTTAGAACCATAAGGGGTAAAGTCATCCATATAGATCTCCACTGAATCATGAACCAGTTCAGAAAATATGCTCAGTATTGCTCTCTAGAAAGTGGCAGGAGCATTGCACAACCCAAAATGAAGGACCTGATATGAAAAAGTACCCCATGGACAAGTGAAAGTGGTCTTATCCTGGTCTTCTGGGCTGATTTGGATCTGATTGTACCTGCTAAATGCATCTAGGAAGGAGAATAACTTCTTCCCTACCAGGCCATCTAACACTCGATCTATGAAAGGCAAAGGGAAATGGTCATTCTTGGTGGCCTTGTTCAGTTCCTGATAATCTACACAGATTCTCCACTTCCCATTTTTCTTTGGCACTAGCACCAAAGGAGAAACCCATTCACTGTCAGAGATGCGGTAGATGAATCCTACATCCAGCAACTTTTGTAGTTCTTCTTTGACAATGTCCTTAAGGGCCCTTTGAGGCTGACTAACTGGTTTACAATCTTTCTTAATGTAAATGTGATGAGTATATATGGAAGGGTGGACTCCCTTCATCTCCTTATAACTCCAAGCAAAAGAATCCAAGTGATTCTTTAATAAGCTACATAGTTCCTTCTCCTGAGAGGTGGACAGGGATGAGTTGATCTTCAAAGTTTTTCTGGGCCAAATTACACGTTCTTAACACAGTGGGAGGTCGGATAAGCCACACAGAGATCAACTAGAAGATTATCTTGGGTTTCTTCCACTAGCTCTTCTAAGGGAAACACACTGGGGGGTGGATTCTGGATCATGTTCTCAATGAGATCATCCTCAGTTTGTGGACCCCCCATGGTAGTTTCTACTATACACATTGGTGAGGAATAGACTTCATCCTCATCTTCCTCCTCCAACCAGAGGGATAATCATGTTCCAATAGAGGTTGGGAAGGAGGATAGAGGACTAGCTACTTGGACATATGCCCATTCTTGATTGTCATGTTCCCAGCTCGGTAGCTGATGTAAGCATCTCCAGTAGCCAACCAAGGTCTTCCCAGGATGAGAGGATACCCAATCAGCTTTTCCTTTTGTTGGAGAACTAGAAAATTAGTAGGGTACTCCAAGGAATCAATAGAGACCATGACATCTTCCACAATCCCCTCAAGGGTCACAGTGGAGTGGTCTTCTAACTGCAATACTGTTGATGTCTTTCTTAGGGAACCCTGAAGGTTGAGCTTGAGCATAGTGTCCCTAGTCATCACATTAATGGCAGCCCCTAGATCAATCAAGGTATGGGGGATTATGGTGCCATTGATGTGGACATCGACTACAAGACTCCCAAGGTCTAGATATTTCAGACAAATTACCTTCCTCAACATCAGATCAGATAGTTGTCCTATGACATTGATAGTTGGGGCATCTCTCTTTCGCCTACCTGGGTGTTTGAAGCACTTCTTCTTGATCATCTTGTTGTATATAGGCACATCCTTTATGGCATGGAGAAGGGGTATTTTTACACATAACCATTTCAGTTCTCCCAAAAGTTCAATTTCTTCTGGGGTCGGTTGGGTGGTTCTAGTTAGTCTCTCAGGAAAGGGTGGAATGACCTTAGGTTCACTTTCCCGTTTTTCTTCCTCATCCTCCTTAGGAGGAGGTTGGCTATCTGGGAGAACCTTCCTATATCATAGTTTAATCTCCTGAATCTCCACAGCATAGGTTGGACATGATGTTTCCCCTCTATATACCTAATGGGCCTGTCTGTTGTTGGGGTTCGGGTTCGGTTGAGCAGGCATCTAGGGTTGTCTTGGAGGAGCAAGAGGTAATGGTTATGGTTGAGCAGGTGGTGGAGGCAAAAGAGTGGGGGGAGAGTTATACTGTGGCCTCCACCCTTGATGAGGTGCACTCCACTAAGGTTATGGCTGAGCATAAGGATGAAATGAATGAGTAGCTAGAGGAGCCTAGTATTGAGGAGGATATGACCAAGGAGGGGGTGTGGACTAGGAAGGATGAGCAAGGGGACCCCAAGAAGGCATGGAAGTGGCTTGATTGGGGTTGTAATAGCTCTAGGAGGTCCCTTGTATTCCCTGCTGGTAAGGTCTGGCCCCATGTGGCCTCCTTTGGTTCATAAAATAGAGTGGTTCAATGGCTCCCTCAGCGCCTTGATATGCAGCTTTGATTCCAGGCAAGGAAGGGCACTGATCTGTTGGATGGTCTTGCTCACAGACTACACACACTTCTATAGAGTGCAGTGGGCATTCATTCGTAGGGTTGTTTCTCGTGCACCTAGGACAAAAGATAGCCATAGCTCTCTCAGATTCCTCTTGTTTTCTTTTGATATGCAAGGTATCCATGTGCATGGCAAGAGTCTACCTCACCTCGCTCTTGAAATCTTTAAGTTCATTTCTAAGGGATGAGTTAGATGAGGATGTAATAGCTAATGGTTGACTTCCCCTACCTCTCTTCCTAGCTGACCTAGAATGGTTTCTAAACATATTTTGTATGTCATCATAAGGTAGTTGATAGATGTCTCCCCCAACCAGCAAATATAGGGTATCTAGAAGGTCTTCAGGGACTCCTCTGAGCAAAACCAACTTCAGAGATTCAGGGTCAAGTGTGCCCCTAGCCCTTTTATAACTGAGTTGAAACCTCTCTTCATAGTCTTCTAGAGATTCATCACTACCCATGGTCATATGGAAGATTTCTTCCTTGCTTTCCTTTGACCTGCAATAGTCCTAGTATTTGTTGTTGAAGGGTTGTTGCATCTGAGCTGAAGTTGTGATACTGTCTCTAGGTAACCTCATGAACCAGCACAATGTTGCATCCTTGAAGATAGAAGGAAACAAATTCAACTTCTGCTTGTCTTCTGCATAGTCATAGGTTCGATAGAGAATAGCAAATTCAAACAAGAAAGTATCAAGATATTTAGTGGTTAGGCCTTGGAAGTGAGGTAAGGTTGAAGGACTTTTGTTTTTCATTTTTGTGTCCCCATTGGTCTCTCGGATAGGAAAGGTACCTTCTATTCTTTCCCCATTCCCTCTAACGTTTTTGTTCTCAGCCATGGTCTCAAGAGGAATGTTTTCTCACTCTTCTTCTATTATAGAATCTTCGTATATCTCTGGAGGTTCACCTATAAGATCTTCCAGATCACTGCCACCAAAGAAGAGGGAAGGGTGATTCAGTGATGCGTTAGCGGAGTTGGGTAGGAATTTTCCTGAATTGTCTCTGTTCCTACTAGGCATGAAAGGAAATCTCTTTTTTTTTTTGTCTTTCTTTTTCTGCTTGTACCTGCAAAAACTGAAATGGATTGAACAACAAATTGCAGCTAACTAAAAAACCTTGCTGAAATGGAAAATTGTAGAATTAGAATGAAAGCAGGAGATGTCTAATCTACTTTTGTTGAAAACAAAATTGCAAAATTGAAATGAAAGTAGGAAATGTCTAAGCTACGCTTGTTGAAATGAAATTGCAGAATTGAAATGAAAGCAGGAAATGTCTAATATACTTTTGTTGAAATGAAATTGCAGAATTGAAATGAAAGTAGGAAATGTCTAATCTACATTTGCAGAATTAAAATTGTAGAATGGAAATGAAACAACTACTCTACTCTTGCTGAAATAAACTACTTAGCAGAATGTTGCAGTAGAAAATAGAAGAAAAGAAGTAATCACAAATAATCTGACGCTTCCCTAGCAATGGCGTCAAAAAGATGTGGTGAGCTCTAGTATTACAGCAATAATGTTGCAACTCCTAGGGCTCCCTTCTTTACTTTTATCTACCCGGTAGTTCGTAACAAACTTGGAAGTGACGGTGTTGTATGCACAAGTACTAGCTCTTACTGCAGCTGTCACTTGATTAGCTAGAACAAGTTTGCTAGGAGCTTAAGCCAAATTCTATGAGTTCTTAGAAGAAACGTTTACTATGCTGGCAGAAGAATAATGCTATGGGGGCTATTCTACTTGCAGGAAGAGAATGAAAACTGAAATGGAACTCAAACCCTAGCAAACACTAGCAAACCCTAATCGTGCAAGAAAAGAGATGGAAATTACTGGAATGGGTGTCATTGATTGCTGAAAAGGTAAATTGCATTTATTCAAGCTACTTCTAAAGAGAAATAGAGAGAAATCATCTTTTTGCAATTTTGAGTATTTTTATGTGGATTTATTATGCTTGTGATTTGACTAATTGTGATTGTGCAGTGGTTTGGTGGAAAAGTAAAATGGATTTGGCTTTTGCAGATGATGAGGAAGGTGTGGATGGATCCTAAAAATTCCCTAGTACCCTTTTGGAGATTTCCATTGTGATCAGACTTCGAAAAATCGCTCACATGAACTTCTACAGGAGGGCTGCAGGGGATCTACAGGAAATTCTATAAGAAGTGCTACAGGGGGGCCAAAAGTGATTTCCGGAGGTTTGAAGGTGGAAAAATGGTGGGGAAAAGGAAATGAAGGTTGGATGAAGGTGTTGGAGGGTCTAGGACTCTATTAATGAATCTTAGGAATGAAGGAGAGGGTTGGACTTGCTCAAAGGGTAAGAAAGCGACTTTGTGAAGGAATGCAGAAATTAGGACAGTTTGGCGAAATGTGGTGAACAAGTGAAGGATTCCATGGAAGATGAGATGGTACATGTTGTGCTATGGAAGGATGATAAGATGGAATGTGTTTCATGTGAGCTAGAAACCTACTTCTTAAAACTGACCCAAGTAAGAACTGAAAAAACAGAGTTTTCCTAATTTGACCTAAAATCTGACCTAAAAACAGAAAAGTGTTGAACATAATTTTATGAATAAGAAACTATGTAAGAAATCCATGTTAAATGTTCAAGAAATGGTCTAAGCATGTGAATCCAAGCAAATACCAACTTCTCCAACTCAAAACATCACACTACCAATTGCATGAAAGGAAAAAAACAGTGTTTTTGGGGCAGCAGCAAGGCCTCGTCCTCAATTCATGGTCCCAAGGAGGGAGAAAGGGAATCTAGGCCCACTGATAGCCTTGTTGGTTCTTCGTTTATTACTACAGAAAACTACTTAAACAACTTGAAGCAAGAACAACTAATTTAATCATCAAAAGCAACCCACTTTACCAAAGCAAGATTAATCCTAAACAACAGAAATCAAATTATGAATGCAAGAAAAAAACATATAAATATACAAAGGAGGTGCTGGGCAACTTGGGTTAGGCCCTAACCCAATAGCTTCAACCCTCTAGAAAGGATCAGTGCTGGTTCAAAGCTGGATTCATCTTCATTGATCAAAAAAATAATAGTTACATCACAAAACTGTCTACAAAAGGAGCTTGAGAATGAGCTTAGTACAACACTCCACAAAAGTGTGAAAATAGACTATGAAATGGCTAAACTAATAAGGACTGAAGCCTTCTTATTTATACAAGTGAGGACCCCCAACAGTCTTCCTAAACTTAAGGAACTCGGCTGCCTAAAACTGGAGATAACAGCAGTCCCACTTGAGTTGCTCGGCTGCCCCTTGGAATCATCGATGTGGTGGCCTTTGAACTCCGAGCTGCTGGTGGAGAACTTGAGGAAGGAGTCATTAATGCAGGATAAACCCCTCCTATAAGTCCTCAGCCCTGTTTCCTCGAGTTTGGCTGCTAGTTTTCTCATAAATTCCTGGTCCTTGTCCAAAATTTTTTCAAAAATCTATAATAAACACTCATTAGACTATGTGGCAAAGTGACTATCCCCATTCACTCAATTGACATAAATATATTCAAAAACATGCACACAAATATGGAGAATGGTGGACTAAATGGAAACAATAGGCAAAATGAGCCCATATAGTTACCCATTTCTGGGGCTCATCAAGTGTCATAATTTTTTTATTGAGTGCTTTATGGTCATAATGATAGAAAGCATGGATTAACTCTTAGATCATGTGACCAAATGAGTATAGAGGTTGCGGGAAATGTGTGACACCATTGGTCAACATGCCCTTTAAACATGTAAGCAAACAACCCACAGGCAATGTCATCTGAAGGGACTTCATTCCTCTGACAGATTTCTAAGAAGGAAAATCTATCTTAATAGGGATACTCCACCTTCACTGTTGTACTTTATTCGTGACAGGTCATCGATGACATCATCTGACACTTCAAAATCATGTGCTTGAGAAAAACATGTCGAAGTTAAGATTGGTAAGTCATGAATGATGTGTAGAGATTCAAAACAGACTTTGAGGGTTAAGCTTGTCATATCACCCCCCTTCAGGTGCCAGAAGTGTTGATGGGGCTAGACCTACCAACATGTGAGTTGATCTCCCCAGTAATAATTCCTAACTAGACCTCAAGATTTTTTGGAGTAGGAGTCCCACAAGTAGATATTAAATTAGTTCCTTGACTATGGCAACGCACAAACGGAAGTATGATAACTTTGTTAAAAGCAAGTGTGTGACCTTGCAGCGAGTCAAATGAAATGCATGGGGCTTCTAACACATAGATGGGAAAATGAAGTGTGTCCCTTAGAAGCTTGTAATAGTATGTAGCTTGAAATGAATGCACGAGCGGAATGACATCACAGGCTGGAGGTGAATAGTCCACAATCCAAAGTGACGGGTTAATACAACAATAAGTCTTCAAAAAGGTTCATACAATTGCATACAAAATAGTTCATACAAAAAAGGGTAAGTTAAATGAAATACATTGCTAAAGTAACCAAAATAGTCAAATTAAAATAACAACATATGCATGAAAATGTGTTGGCACAGTTATATTATTAAGTGAGAATTCCATCCATACATACACCATTGACAACTATTAGCCCCAATAGTGGAACATTACAGTCAACATTGCCTACTCCTCTAAATAGATGTACTCGCTCTACATTGTAGAGAAGCCAAGGCTCATCACAATACTCTCCAAGCCTTCTCTAAGCAATGCCTAGCCAAAATATTGGTTCCATTTATAACAAAGGGTGGGTTGACCCTTAATATTCCCCTTTATGACTCTTTGACTACCCTCATGACTCTTCAACTTCTTTACAAATATATCTTTAGATTACATAGTGACAATTCACATTCCACTAATGACACTTGGAATTTCACTTACAACATATTTACAAATAATATACATTTTCCCCATGTACCCATGTGAGAAAAAATAGGCCAGAGATAGCCTAACAAAACACAACACTAGACTTCAAAGTTTGCGTCAAGGCCAACTCAAAAACCTCCACTTGATGATTCTTGGTCACGTACTGATGCCAAGCTTGGTACTATGCTATGATGTCCCAAAACTGCTTGATGGTGTCTTCCTAATAGTAGACTCTTTCCTCCATTGGTTCTAGGTATATGGTCTTGGAACTTGTGTCCATCTCATCTTGAAGCATGTGTAGAATGGTGTAGAGCATCACAGGACCACCATTGTGATTTTGCATGTTTGGTACATTCAACTCCAAGTCATCCGTGGTGGTATCTCGCCTTAGATGCTCCATGTAGCTGTCAACCTCTAACCAAACTTAGTTCTTGTGCTTAGCTTTGGTGAGGGAACCTACATCTTTTGACTCTCATCCTCAACTTCTAGCTTTTCTGTCTCATCAACCTATATTGGCATTGTTTTCTCTATCATTGTTCCTTGCCTTTTTTCTTCTTCCTACTTCTATTTCTCTTCCTGTTATTTCTTTCACAGTTCATGTCCTTCCTTTGGTGGTTGTTCTTCTTATCGTGGTCTCAGTTCTAGTACCTACAACCTCTACTTTTCATTCTTCCTCTGCTCTTCTCTCTGTATCATATGCTTCCTTTTGATTTGGTTGCCAAAGATGCCTGCATGAATATTGAATCCACTTTCACTCTACATATTTGTTCTCCTTTTATTATGTCAACAATTTCCTCTTTCCCTGATCTTGTACTGGATTGTTTCCTTCTACCACTGTTGCTGGTCTTGCTGCCATGTTAGTGTTGATTCATTTTCTGTAAATAGTTGGGCATCTGCATATATTGGAAAGTAGATTGGCACTTGCTCAACTTCTTCCCCAATACTAATTTTAGTGTTCTCTCTTCAATCAGCTGTCCTTGGTGCCATATTACAATGACTGTTGGAGAGAAGTGCTTCACGTGCATGGTACCTATTGGACAGAGTGTACACTCATGGAAAGCAAACATTAGCTCTTAAAAATCCATCTTCACATCATGAGTAAGCATCAACCAAGGCATATGATGAGGAGAATTGCACATTTTTTACTGACAGGGGTGATTGATTGACTGTAGGAACTGCACACTGCGTAGTCCCAATAGTCAGTGAGGAACCCTGATGATTGGAACTGTGCAATGTGCAATTCACTCTAGGTCAGGGCCTAGGAGAGACTGTGCATTGCTCAGTCTCCATGACCAAGCTAGGAGAATGGCTCCTCGAACTTCACAGTTCATAGTTGGAGACAACCCAAGACAAGCTCTATGCAATTCTAGAAGCTGAGGCAGAGGCCTTGAGCTCTCAGATTATACAGTGCATGCAATGAAGTGTGAGATCTGGGTAGTGGGAGCCTAGATCTATCCATGGGGAGTTTGAAGGCAAGAAGTTCTGAAGTATGATGTAAGGATGAGTGTAGATCTGACTAAGTGTAGATGTATGCATGTAAAACAAGTGCAATAATGGATCAAACTGAAGGAAAAGGAAACATGTGAAGGGAGTCGCTGCAATGACAACCATTGGTGCAAAACTAGAAACTCATGCAACGCATGATAAAGGAAATATATAACTTGAAACAACACTTCTACAAGTTAAAAAAAAAGTTAAAGTGCTATGAGCTGGTCTATGGGAAGAGAGCTTTGCTGTCAATCGAGTTTGAATACAACACATTGAGGATGGCAACTCTGCTAGACCTAGATCTCATCCATGCTCAACAAGAAAGGTTAATGCAGCTGAATGGGTTAAATGAACACCGAATGCAGGCCCTCCTCCACTCAGAAGTGATTCAACTTCAGAGGAAGGTATGGCATGACCAGCACCTCAACGACAAACAATTCCAGCCAGGAGATTGGGCGCTGCTGTATGATTCCAGACATAAGGGTTTCAAAGGGAAGCTAAGGACAAGATGGATAGGACCATATGCAGTGGAAAAGTGTAATGAAAATGGTTCTGTCCTTATCCGGAGTATTGATGAAGAACCCATCCCCATGCTTGTCAATGCGCATCGACTAAAGATCTACAGGAAACCTCTTTCGAGGCAAGATTTCGTCAAAACTGTGGAAAAATCAGTACTGGTCATAGAGAAGGGTTGTGCCTCTATTTTGGGCACACCCTGAGCATCACTATGTATCAAAAAAAAAAAAAAATGCAATAAAAATATCCTTGTGTGAAAACCTTTTTGAGGCGCCCAAGGCAGATAGTAGGGGTGAAAACCTCATTGAGGCACTCCTGCTGTCTCTCTGAAAAAAGAATTGGAATAAAAAGATCCTTGGGTGAAAACTTTTTTGAGGCGCCCAAGGCAGATAGTAGGGGTGAAAACCTCATTGAGGCGCTCCTGCTGTCTCTTCAAACAAAAAACAAAAAAAAAACAAAAAAAAAAAAAGAAAAAAGAGAAGAAGGAAGAAACAAAGAAAAAAATAAACAAGCTGATCTCTGGAAAGTGTTGTAGGTTGCAGGGACATAGTGCAAAAAGGAGGCCTCTCAACTCAAGGACAAGGGTCCCTATTAAGCTACCAGGTAGCTTCACATACACTCCCTCCATGAACACTCATTTTTCCAAGGTTTGGACACAATCTGGTCATGGTTTAGCCTTCTACAGGAAGCTATAGGACTTTCTACAGGAAGTTCTGTATTTCTACAGGAAATATCCTGTAGAGCTTTTGGTCGGGCCAAAATCGATTATAGAGAAGGATTTGGAGCTTGAAGCCCATTGAGGAGGCATGCAACTACTCCTTTCTTCCATCCTCCACTCGTTTCACCTCCTTTCACCACCATTGCTCTCATCTGGTCGAATATACCTGCACATGCATACCAGAACCCTGTTTTTTCAGATAAAAATTTGTTTTTTTTTTAAAATAAAAAATAAGGCATTCTGAGGCTCGCACACTTCACCTGTCAAGGCGACCTCAAGACCCTTCACCTATGAACGTGACTCCATTTATTTCAGCATGCACCCTAGAAGGAGAAACAGCTACAGGATGTCCTACATGAATCCTGTAGCAGCTGATCCAGCTGGAGCACATGCTATGTAGACACCAGCAGCTTGCAAAACCGGTGCATGCAGCATTCACCACCAGGGAAACAGGTCTCAAAGTCTCATAGCTAGCAGCAGCCAATGAAGAGGAGCTCTAACACTTGTGCACAATGCAGCAGCACGCAGATCCAGCATCCCTCGTCCCGAAACCTGAAAATAACCACGTCCACAGTCGCACAGGTAAGTGCCTAACCTTATTTCGTCAAATTACATAAGATATACTCTGAATATGCATGACTGTGAGAATGGATGGATTGAACAAGTCTGGTTTCCATTCAACTGGCCACCATAGCCATCGAGGCAGCCTCGTGGGATCCGAATGGGCTTGGTCATGTCGAAAAGTCGAGAAATTGACACGTCGGAAGTGTCTAGTCGGGGAGAAGCGGCGGTATGACAGGAATGGTGGCGGTGAATGCAGAGGGAAGAATTCGGTGGTTAGGGGCACGCTGGGGAATGATAGCCATGACGTCAGCTAACGGATCAGCGGGGACAGCTCACCCCCGCGCCATGAATTTCGCAGCATTTCAAAATCAGTCGATTGAATACTTATGATGCACTGCAGTCATTTATGCTCACAACCATTTTGCAGCCGAGTATGCGTCCTCCTCCTCTACAAGTTGTTAGCCCAAGTTCTCGGTCTGTTCAAACGTCTTGCTACCACTCGAACTAGTGCTGCACCACCGTAACCTCCTCTAGAAGCCGGAAACGATTTCTACAGGAAGCGGCACTACAAGAAACTCAGCATACGAAGCAGCGCGGACCGTTCGCGTCGAGGGTGGCAATGTTTAGTGAGGTAGGCAGAACTTAACTTTCCCATGCAAATAATTCCAAAGGTGGTGAATTTGACGTATTGAGGGGGGTAGGGAAATGTGAATGCAAGTCTGTCTGTGAAGTCAAAAGACTTTTTTTTATCACTGCCCGAAATTTTCTTCGTGGTTTGCATGTGAGATTTCCTCCATGATTGAATGAAAATCCCTCCTGTAGAAATTGAGACACTGTCAAGGCACCGGTAAAAATTGTAAATTTTATATGACTGTGTGTATAATGGAGATGTAGCTCTGCGCTCCGTGTGTAAAAAAAAAACTCGAAGTCCTCCTTCTGTATACAAGTAGGCAAGTTCAGCACAGGGTAATTGACACAAAGATATCTTTTTTTATGCTCTAAGAAGGAAATACACCCAAAACTCCCTGTCTGCTTAAAAGCGCGAAAAAACACAGAGTTTTTACCATGTCGGGAGGGTTCATTAGAAAAGAACCTTCGGACTCCAAGAAATTACGGGAAACCCCTGAGGTGATGGACTTGTTATCCCGTGCACATTGGATGTCATTCTGTGACAAGCTTCAAGGTCATGATGACGAAATTGCAGAGGAATTTCTCAGGTCCCTGAAGATGAAGTCAAAGACATTGGCCATTGTCAACTTCAGAGGATTAACCCTCAGACTCACCCCACAGCTCATCAGCAGAGTAACTGATCTACCAATGGGGGTACCCTGGGATAAGGAGGAGAGGAAGTTGGGTCAGAAAGCTAAAAAAGAGTTCTTCTTGCTAGAGGAGAAATTCTCAGAAGACAAGAATGGAGTTCGAAGAACTAGCCTACAACCGTTCTGGAGTGAAGTCAACCTCCAAATTATGAAGTATATTACATGTGAGGGGCGATTTAGCATCGTGTATGGCTATCATTTCCGGTTGCTGATAGAACTCAGGCACCACATGGACCTACCCTCAGAGCAAAAATTAAGCATTCCTTACTTCCTCCTACAGTCCATGACTAAGTGTGCCACCAAACTGAGAGAGGGGACACCAGACCAGCTAGCCCATCATGGGCTTATTAAGCTCCTCGTGGAAGATGCACTCCACACTTTCACTGTCCCTCTCTCCTGGGAATTTTTTCGGAATATGTCGAAGGGTGATGACATCCGAGTCTTGGCCGAGGAGCTCACTTCCTCCAACAGCGAGGAGAAGGAGAATACTCAGGTAGAGAAGAAGGTTAAATAACAAGAAACCCCGGGAAAAACACTGAAGAAAGAACAGAAAGAACACAAGAAAAGGGGCAAGCTGCCAAAACAGGGGATGATAAAATTGCACCAACACCCAGGGAGAAAAGACTACAGAGCAGGGCAGAACGGACTGAGAAAGTCCAAGTCAGTAAGGGCACCCCTAAAGCAACCTCAGCCAAGTTAAAGGAAAAAGTCCCCTCAGCCAAGCAGGCTAAAACAGTGCCCTCGGCTTCTACAGGAAAACAACAGACTATTTCTACAGGAAGTTTAAAAACAGCGTCTACAAGAAGCCAAAAAGCAACCGCTAAGGAATTTCTATAGGAAGTCTGAAAGAAGGACAGTAGAAGGAGAAGTCGGCCGAAATTCTAGCTAGGGAGGCAGCAGCTGTGCTAGCCACCCTAAGTACCTCTCCCAGGCCAAAAGAGAAATGAAAGAGGGAGACTCCTCTGTATTTTAAAGCGAGAAGGAGTGCGAGGATTAAGACTGGCAGACCCCAGCCTCCATCAAAAGAGCCAATCACAATTGTGGATACCCCTACCACACCAAAGGATAGGTCCCCCTCCACGGCATCCATTACTTATGAGCGGGGGAGCCCGAAAATATCCTCATGGAGGGAAAGAATGGAGAAATTGAGCTCAGAAGCCTCTCTACACGATGTTGAGGCTATTCTACAGGAAACTTTGGCTAGGCTGAAAGAAACTGAGCAGATGGAGGAAAAAGCAGCCAAGTCACCATAGGAGGAGGAGAAGATCGATGTCATCATGCAACCAAGCCCCCAACTTAGCCTTGACTCTTATTATAACTTTTTGGAAGCCGACAAAATTATTCCTCAAAAGTTCACAGTGCCACTATTTCTAGCACTAGAGGAAGAAAGAGTACGAACCCACACTTGGATGAGGATCGCTAAATCCAAGGGGGCAGCAGATATAGGGCCTCTGGAGGAAAGGCTCAAGGAAACACAAAGGGAGTTGGCAAGAGTAAGGCATGTGGAAAGCTCCCAACAAGCCAAGTTAAGAGAAGAGAATGGGTTGCTTAGACAGCAGCTCCAGCTGCAGGGACAGAGAAAAGGAGAGGACACAGCAACCAAGGACCCCTCAGCAGAACCTCAAGAAAAAGAAGGGATGCAAGCTGATCTTGAGGAACTTAATCATCAACTACAGGAAAGGGAATTGTAGGTAGGTATAGATATACAATCCCTAAAACAACAGATGCAAGAAAAGGAGGCACAACTGGCCTGCATGGCCAGTTGGGCAATGGAAGCTCTGCAATGTAGGTAGCCGACCAAATCCTATGGCCTATACCTAAGGGATCAGTGGCTGCAATTCCAAATCAACACATTGGCACAGAGGGGTATCTCCCACATCCAAAACCCCCAGCAATTCATGGATTTATGTAACACCAGTTTATCGGAAGATAAGGCTAAGCTTTCAGATTTTTACCTCCATAATTTGGCCCTTCCAAACATCACCTCGTGGGACCCCAACACAGCAGTAGGGGACATGTAGCTGATGGCAATGACCTCATGGTTAAACCACGAAGAAAAAAGAGCAGCTGAGGTTAGGAATTTCATGGACCAGGAGCTACATGAACCACTGTTGATTAGAGCAGAGCCAGGGGACCCCACAACATTGATATCCGCTCACAAGCACCAAGCAACCAAATCTAAGGCTTTATTAGAGTACATGGATCGCTAGGTCCAGACCATAGCACACTTCGAGGATATGGAGCGATTATTAGGGGACAATTGTGTTCATGCTTGCACCCGTAGGTGGAACACATTGTCCCACAACCTCAAAATCCGAGAATATCACACTCCAACTCGGATGAGGGAGGCCTTGGCATGAGTGCCTCTCTACAAGAATTCTATGCAGAACCTCCAGGCCAATTGGATAGGCCTCAAGCTAAGTCCACCCCTTGCTTTTGGGATTGTTAGAAGGAGGCACAAAAGAGGAAGAGCATAAGCAGTGGGAAGAGGTGGAAAGGAAGGCCAGATTCCATGACAGTGTGAAGGACACTACTTCAGAAGCCTGGAATGTGAGGTTGGTGATTAAAGCAATGAAAGACGAGGAGCTAGACTAGTTTCTCAGAGGATGAGCAACCCTTTTAGCAGGGGGGTGATGATGAGCCCCAAAATTGGTAACTTGTTGGGCTCATTTGGCCTAATTATCCTTGTTCAGTCCTTTTTCAATATTTCATTTTCCATAGCTTATGCATTATTTTCAATATGATTATTTCATTTGTACGAATAAGGGTAGTCACTCTTCCTAGGTGGCTACCATGTGCTTATTTCAGGTTTTTTGATACATGTTGGAGCAAAACCGAGCAATCATGGGCTAAAAGACAGCCAAGCCTGAGGTGAGGATTCATAGGGGGGTTGTCTATGGCATTAAATAACCCTTCCTCAGGATCTTCACCCCCAACTTCGAGCTCCAAAGACCACCAAAACCGAATCTAGAAGGTAGCCAAGCATATTTTAGAAGGGACTGTCTAACTCACAGCTTGGATAGCCAAGTTCCACAGATTGAGGAGGCCAGCTAGGGCCCTTGTGATGTATAAATGTTGAGGCCTCAGCCTTTGTAAGGGACTTTTGAAACCATTGCATATTTTGCACCACAGTGCTGCTAGCTTTACTTTGTTCTCTTGTAGCCATTTTTGGCATCACTCTTATGACTATTTTTTGATAATGAGAAGCAGTTCAATTTTATATCAACTCTGATTTTTCCATAGGAGCCATAGTTCTCAGGGTTGGGCCCAACCTGAGAGCCTAGGGCTTCCTTTCTGTACTATTACTTTTCCTTTATGCAACACTGTTTCCCTTATGCATTTGAACATATTTCTATTAGGCAGATTTAGTTATGTTGCTTGGATAGATCACTATTTATGAATAGAATTGCTTCAGGTGTTTTGGTAAGATAATAACAGAAAAAGCTCCAAAGAAAAGGGACAACCACACTCTCGGTTTCACCTCATCCTTATTGGATCAGGGGCTGGAATTGAAGAAACAGTGTTGCCCCAACAAAAACACTAGTTTTCTTGACCATGCAATCCTTAGTGTACTGTTTTCCTTTGCAGAAATTAGTTATGGGTTTAGAGCTCTGAAATGTTTCTTTGCATAGTTGATGTACATGGTTTTCTTTCTAATAAATCTATTGTTCGTTCATGCTTTTGATAGGTAGACTAGATTAGCTAGGACTTTGATCATTTGCAAGACTTTGTTGATTCGGTTGAACGTACACCGTGCAGGGCATCTCCACCACTCTTTCATCCACCTAAAACATCATTTGAGCCACCTATCCCATCTCCTAGCTGGGTTCCTCATCTCCCATATGTCCTTTTTTCCACGTAACCCTACCTTCTTGCTCAATCATTGCCTTAGCCTTCTTCAAGCCAAGTCAGCCTTCTACACCTTCTCACCACTCCACCCACCAGTTTCTGGGTTACTCCAGGCCCTTACCCTACCTCCTTATCCATCCATGCACCTTCCATCACTCACCCATTCTATAAAATCCACTTTTTAAACATCCTGTAGAAATTTATGAACATCTTGTAGAAATCTCTGAACATCCTGTAGAACCCCTGCAGACTTCCTGTAGAAGCTCCCAAATGAGGTTTCTTGATAGCCAAACTTTGTGAAACTCTCTGAAAGGGTGTTGGGGACTCCTTAGATCCTTTCTGAACCTTCCCAACCTTTTCCAAGCATTCCTCCTCCTTGATCCACCCCTACACAGCCAAGAACAGTGAAAGCATATGCATGATAAAACCTGACAACTTAATCAAAAATACGAAAAGATGTTTTCTCCAGATAGAGGTAGTCTAGAGACATGTGTTTTACCTTCATAGAAGTAATGGCATCTCTTTCAGTAGTTTGCATTCTCTTCTTTGCATCAGTAGGAATAGCTGGTAGAATTAGGGTTTGCGCTTTCCTTAAGTTTTTCAATCTCTTTTCACAAATAGATTAGCTTCCTTCGAGTTAGCTTTCATCCATCAATTAAAAAGCTTCTTCTAAGAGCTCATAGAAGTTGGCTTAAGCCCCTAGCGGACTTGTGCCAGCTGACCAAGTGACAACTATGGCAAGAGCTAGTATTTGTGCATACAACACCGTCGCTTCCAAGTTTGTTACGAATGACCGGGTTGATAAAAGTAAAGAAGGGAGTCCCAGAAGTTGTAGCATTATTGCTGCAATACTGGAGCCCACCCTCTTTTTGGCGCCGTTGTCGGGGAAGCGTCAGAGTATTGGTGATTGTTGCTTTTCTTCTATTTTTTTTTTCCTACAACCTTCTGCTAAGTAGTTTATTTCATTTCCATTCTGCAATTTCATTTTCGCAAAAGTAGAATAGACATTTCCTGCTTTCATAGATTAGCATTTCAATTTTTCAATTTCAATTCTGCAAGCATAGCTTCGCATTCCAATTCCGCAATTTCAATTTTGCAAGCGTAGCTTAGCACTTCATTCCTGCAATTTCATTTGAGCAAAATAAAATAGTCCTTTCCTGCTTTCATTTCAATTCCGCATTTTCATTTCAGCAAGATAGTTAGTTGCAGTTCAATTTATTTTAGTTTTGCAGGTACCAGTAGAGAAAAAAGAAAAAGCAATCAAAAAAAGTCTTTTCATTTCATGCCTCGTAGGAACAGAGATAAAACCGGAAAATTCTTACCCAACACCCCCACCACATCACTGAGTCAACCTTCTCTCTTCTCTGGTGACAGTGAGCCAAAAGGACCTATAGGTGAACCTCCTGAGATATACAAAGATCCTATAACAGAAGAAGAGTTAGGGAACACTCCATCTGAAGCCATGGCTGAAAACCGAAATGGTAGAAGAGAAGACGAGAGAATAGAGGGTGCCTTTCCCATCCGAGAGACCGATGGAGACATGAAAATGAAAAACATAAGTCCCACTGCTCTACCTCACTTCCATGGACTGACTACTAAAGACCCTGATACCTTCCTGTTTAAGTTTGTTGTCCTTTGTCGAACTTATGACTATGCTGAGGATGAGCAAAAGCTGAAACTCTTTCCCTCTACCCTCAAGGACGCAGCATTACGCTGGTTCATGGGGTTACCTGGAAACAGTATCACCACTTGGGCTCAGATGCAGCAAGCTTTCAACGCCAAGTACCGGGACTACTGTAGATCCAAGGAAACTAAGGGAGAAATCTTTCGGATGACCATGGGCAGCGATGAATCTTTAGAAGACTATGAGGAAAGGTTCCAACTCAATTATAAACGGGTCAGGTGCACACTTGACCTGGAATCTCCAAAGCTGGTTCTGCTCCGAGGAGTCACTAAAGACCTTCTAGACACCCTTAACATGCTGGCTGGACGAGACATCTACCAACTACCTTATGAGGACATAAAGGCCGTGTTTAGAAACCATTCTAGGGCAGCCCGGAAGAGAGGTAGGGGGAATCATCTTTCAGCCAGTACCTCTTTCTCCAAGCATGAGTTTGCTAACCAGATGGAAGACCTCAAGAGTGAAATGAGACAGACTATTGCCATGCAACTTGATACCTTCCGAATTCAGCAAAAGAAAGAAGAAGCTGAGAGGGCTTTGGCCATTTTTTGTCCTATATGCATGAGTAAGCATCCCAAGAATGAGTGTCCATTGCACTCAGTAGAGGTATATTTCGTTTGTGAGGAAGACCACCCCACCAACCAATGCCCTACCTTGTCGGGCTTTAAAGCCATGTACCTAGGGACCGAGGTGGCTACTGAACCTCTCTACTTCCTCAACCGAAGGAGGCCACATGACCCCAGACCTTATCAGGAGGGGATGCAAGGGCCATCCCAAGCTTATTACAACCCCAACCAATCCACTCATATACCTTCTTGGGGCCCCCCTGCTCATCCTTCCTAGTCCGCACCTCCTCCATGGTCTTATCCATCTCCATACCACACTCAACCTCCTTCTTACTCATTTCACTCTCATGCCCAGCCACAACCTCAGTGGAATGCACCTCAACCCAGGTGGAGGCCCCAATACAACACTCCTCCCACCATTCTGCCTCCACCACCGGCTCAACCACAACCATTGCCTCCTGCTCCTCCAAGACAACCCCAGATGCCTGATCAACCGAACCTGAACCCCAACAACAGATAGGCCCAACAGGTATATACTAGGGAAACAACATGCCCTACCTATGTTATGGAGATCTAGGAGATCAACCTGCGATCTGGGAAGGTCGTTCCAGAGCGCCAGCCTCCTACCCTAGAGGAGGAGGAAGAGAAACAGGAAAGTGAACCCCAAGCCATTCCACCCTTTCCTGAGCGACTCACAGTAACCACACAACCCAACCCAGAAGAGGATGAGCTTCT
>APFE030872540.1:5883-19821 GCA_000404065.3 Pinus taeda
CCCTCTTTAAAACAATAGGATCACTTCCTCTAGCAGAAGACTTCAGCTTCTTGCCAGTTTTGGAAGAGTTCCGAGAACTACACTAAGCGTTCCAGTGTTGGTGGCCATCCTTAAACCACCACCCTATTATACCAACATTTCAGCGAGCACATTCAGCCTAGTGTTGCCATGCATTTTTGCACATTTTGTATTACAACTCTTTTCTTGGACTCATACATAACCCTTCGGATTAAGGGGGGGAATGTTGGACACCTAATCCTAAATGGTTAGTGTGGAAGCCGAATGGACAAAGTAGTCCAAGAGACCTTGGGATGTGAATCCCAACGGTCACATAATGTACCATAAATATACATCATTTGTGAATAAAAAATGTACTGCATGTTTTATTTTTCTATTTGCTCTCGCTCCCCATGTGTGTTTAACATAAACAACATGCTATTCATAGTTGTAGCTCTCTAGCTGTGTGAGGGAGAAGTGTGAACTTGGTTTGGAGTGAAGCCTAAACAGAAGAGCCTTAAAACTATTTTTGTTGAGGTGACCATGGAATGCTAGTAGAAGTTTGTGGGAACCTGGTCTTGTCAGGGGAGAATGACAACGTCAAGACAATGGTTGTAATCTCTTATTGATTCAATATATATGCAACTATCAATTGATTTCCTACATGATTTTTCATCTTACATATTCATGGCTTAATGTTTCTTGGCTTGTTAAGTAGGTTGAATTACAATTTTTCTATTATCACAGTTGTTGTTTGTTGTTGTTTACTTGTTTCAGGTGCTTCAATAAGGAAGTGAGAGATAGTTGGAGCAAGCAAGCAAGGACATCATCAAATGGGATAAGTATACTAAGAGGTAGGCCCTCTTAATTGGTTCTAACCTAAGAAAATATTCCATCGAATGCATCAGTTGTGGCTAGACCCATTATTGGGCTAGAGGAATTTCTTTGTGTCCACACTTATAATTTTACTTCACTAAACTCCCCTACAGGGATTCCTCTGCACTGTCAGGTCAAGCACTCCATTGATCTAACCCTAGGGGTGTCGTTGCCCAATGGACCAATCTATCGACACTTTGTTCTAGAGAACGATAAAATCAAGAGACAGATTTAGGAGTTGCTACAGAATGGTCACATTCGACCGAGTTCATCGCCCTGTGGGAGCCTGATCGTGTTGGTACAGAGGAAGGATGGGACTTGGGGACTCTTTATTGACTATCGGGAACTGAACAAGATCACTGTCCAGAATAGGTACCCGATCCCATAGATTGATGACCTTCTAGACCAACTGAAGGGGGGAAAATATTTCAATAACATTGATTTGAAGTAAAGGTATCACCAGGTACCAATCGAGCCCTTCGATGTGTGGAAGACTACCTTCAAAGCCAAGGAGGGCCTTTTCAAACGGTTGGTTATTCCTTTTGGGTTGAAGAATGCTCCTCAATCCTTCATGAGGATAATGGATGACATATTGCGACCATTCACCAACTCATTTTTAGTGGTATACTTGGATGACATCCTAATCTTCAGCTAGAGTTGGGAAGAGCACCTCCACTACATCCAACAGGTTCTCCAAACACTATGGAAACACAAGTTATGTGCCAATTTGGAGAAATGCACTTTTGGCATGACCTAAGCTCAATATATGAGATACATTATTGATGAACAAGGGATGCATGTGGTTCCAACCAAAATCCAAGGCATTTCAGATTGGCCATATCCAACCACTCTGATAGAGCTCCGCAGCTTTTTGGGTCTTGACAACTTCTACCGTAGGTTTGTGTTGGGATTTTCTCATATCACTTGGCCCTTGAGTCAAGTCACCAAGGGAGGAGTGAAAGAAAAATTATTTTGGTTTGAATCTCAATATAAGACATTCATAGAGTTGAAACATCACCTTTGCTCGGCACTAGTGCTCGCATTACCAGACTTGCAACAACCATTTGAGATTGAGACAGATTCCTATGACTATGCTATTGGGGCAATCCTTACTCAACATGGGAATCCAATGGCATATCATAGTGAGACACAATAGGATAGTATCCCACTTATGACAAAGAGATATATTCTATTGTGCAGGACTACTAACAATGGAAGCATTACATTTTGGGGAAGGAAATGGTCATCCACACAGACCATCATCCCCTACAGTTCGTACAGACACAAGGGAAGTTGCAGAATGATCGCCATCATAAATGTTCCACTTACCTACAACAGTTCCATTTGAATATCAAGTATAATAATGGCAACACCAATAATGTTGCAAATTTCCTCAGTTTACCACCGATCATGGTGTTAACCACCCTGCTCAACTCTTGTGGGCACGACACTTCTAATTGGCCACTTCTCTACAAACGCGACCTGGAATTTGGCCACACATACCAGACACTCTTCGAGGGTTAGCAAGTTCCATATTTTCACCTCAAGGATGCCCTGTTATGCCACCTGGGTCACCTTTGTGTTCCTTCAAGCGAGCTTGCCAAGATGATTTGGGAAGCACACTACAGTCAAGCTACTAGGCATTTTGGGGTCGAGAAAATGGTGGCAATACTACAGAATTTTTCTATTGTCTGAATCTTCTATAGGATGTTGGGAAGTAAATGAGATCCTGCACTGCCTACGCCACTGCCAAACTGACCATCAAGAAGAAAGGCATCTATACTACGCTACCTACCCCTAGTCGACCATGGGAATCCATCTCCATGGATTACATGTCAAGCCTTCCTTCTACTAAGATGGAAATGACTGTGTTTTTGTGGTCGTCGACGGGTTCTCAAAGATGGCCATTATGGCAGCTTCCAAGAAGAATATCACAACAGAAGCCACTGCTAAACTGTTCTTTGAACGAGTGTAGGTACACTTTGGGATCCCATAGTCTATCATCTCAAATCAAGAAAACAGGTTCCTTAATACATTTTGGTCTAGTCTCTAGTCGATGGTGGACACCAAAATCACTAAGTTCATAGCCTTCCATCCCCAAACTGATGGCCAGATAGAGGTTGTAAATAGGATGATCATACACATTATGCGCATGTACAACTAAAATCATCCATGCATATGGGATGAGAACCTCTCTTATTTTCAATGCAACTATAATTGGGCTCTCCAAAGCTTGATTGGCCACAACCCTTTTTAGGTGGTCTTGGGATTCCAGTCGCTATGTCCCAATGATGTGGCCATGCCATTTGCAGCTACTCAGGTAGATTCAACTCATGTACAATCTGAAACAGATAAGGCAAACAACTTCATTGAGCACATCCAATATATCCACCAGCAGGTCCATGAAATTCCAAAGAAATCAAATGCCAAGTACAAGCAACGACATGATCAACATTTGGTGCCACACAAGTTTCAAGTGGGCGACAAAGTCTAGTTGCATTTTCAAAAGGAATGCCTTACCAGAGTTTATCGAAAACTCAGAACACTTCAATATGGTCCTTACACCATTACCAAGGCTGTGGGAGACAATGCATTTGAGTTCAATATTCCCCCATTCCTTGGCCTGCACCCAGTGTTCAATGTGGACTGCCTTCAACCATACTTTCCACCATTACTAGATACATCTGACATTGGAGAACAGTGCACACCAATAGAGTTAAACCCATATTACATGGAATAAGTTGTAATTGATTGGATCATGGACATGTAGATCAAGAACCCTCGCCAGCAGAAGATCCAACTGTATCGAGTTATCAAAGCAGACCAATGCCTTCACCAGGGTAGGTGGCTCATCAGGGACCAAGTTCAGCGAAAGTTTCCTCATCTTAGGGAGGAACTCAATGCAATGGGGACCATTGCATCCTAAGGGGGCAGGAATGATCCAGGTGGATATTGGTCACCACCCATCAATTCCACTTGGACCCCCACCATTGTTTCTTTTAGTTTTTCAGTTTCCTTATTTGTAGCACAATTTACTATTTTTGGCAGTTTTTTCGGGTCCTGAACTTCCAGAGCCCTTTTGAGGCCCTGAACGATGTTTTTTGGGAAAAATGAGAGCTACATTGGCCCATAGCCTAATTTCGCTCATCCCAAAGTTGTATTCCTAGGATAGATCTTTCTAACGAGGTATTATGCACGTCAAATAGAGATCATATGCCAAAGTTACGACCCTGGGAAGTTGATGTACCAATTTACCCAAAACGAGGCCCATAGTTTGGCGCATAATCTCCTAAGGTTAGGGTTTTGGATGTTTAGGGTTTTCAATTCTTTCTCAACAATAAATAGGCCTTCTAGCCTCATTTTAAGATAGTTCAAAGGAATGTAGATGCCACATCTCTCCTTAGAGATAAGCTACCATTGCCTGAGCTTGTTTATTTCCATTTCTGTTTGTAATCATATTTTAGTATTTTACATTAATGAAATGAAGTATTATTTCTATTGCATCTCTGTATTTATGGCTATCTTTGTAATTTTTTGCGTTCTTGTTTAAATCTAGATCACATATAAATTTTTTTCTTTTTTTTATGCTACCTATGTGATATATCTTGGAAGAACGTGCATTCACTCTTCTAACAAGGGAAGCTTGGGAGGGATCCTTGATTGAGAGGAGTTAATAGGAATTATTGTACTAGTTCAAAATGACCTGAGTAATAGTACTTTGTCTAATATATCGTGATAATGAGGAGTTCTACCATTGTTGTCTTAAATCCTCTTTTATTACAGATATGGCATTCATGTGTTTTGGGAAAGTTTAATGGTTGCTTGGGTGTTCTGGTTTGTTGAACCAGAAAGTGTAGGTTTTAACCTCATACATAAATTAACTACATACGAATTCTAAAAAATAGAAATAAACAATGGCGAGAGAATAAAACATAAAATAGATTTACACAGAGACTTTCCCGTAGATCCCAAAACAGGGACTACCAGATTGATTTTTCATTATATTCCTTTTAATGTTACAATGCATATATATACATGTCGAAGCATCCTAATCCCCAATCCATTAACCCTAGATTAGAACATAACCATATATCCCTCGACTGGATCTACAAAATACTATGGACAAAAAACCATCATGCCCAAAACCATGTGTGAAATTCATGCACAAAACCATAGGCAGGTCTGCCCACCTAATATAGGGTCCATTTTTTTTTCTTGGGTCGGTGTCCTAGACCCCATGCAAGGGGGCTAACGCTCGGTGCAATGTATAGGATGGGCTTCTGCCCCCCTGTGACCCCCCCACACTTGGGCTAGTCATGGAAAGAATATAACACACACCCAACATTCTCCCACTTGTTGTTTTATTTCCACAGGGGGCCTTAAGAGAGCTTAGTCATTGATCCAACCTTGCAACGACCATTGTTTCTCTACACCAAGAGAACTTCTCAGTAGTCACAAACTTTGTCAATGCATCTGCAGTATTCTTCAAAGCGTCCACTTTTACCAAAAACACCTTTTTGTCCTCAACCATATCCCTCACAAGGTGATACTAAATATCAATGTGCTTTGTCTTTGAATGATAAGTAAGGTTATTTACCAAGAAAATTGTACTTTGGTTGTCACAGTCTATCCGTATAGCTCGTTTTACTAACACCATACTTGAACATAATCTCTAAAACTAAATTGCTTCCTTTCTGGCATGAGTGGATATCATGTATTCTGCCTCTATAGTTGAAAGGACCACTACAGACTGTCTCTTACTCATCCAAATGACTGCACCTCAAAATAGGTTAAACACATACCAACTTGTAGATATTCTCTAATCCATATCTCCAGCCTAGTCTGCATCATCAAAGCCACGGATGTCCAAAACTCTATCCAATCTTGGTCTTCCTTGGTGGCACAAACCATAATCACTAGTGCCATGCAAATACCTAAAAACCCACTTCACTATTGTCCAATGCTCCTTCCTTGGTTTTGACATAAACCTGCTCAATACTCCCTCTGCATGTGCAATGTCTGGTCTAGTACAGACTGTTGCATACATCAAGCTACCGACTGCACTTTCATATGGAACACAAGACATGTCCTCTTCCTCCACTTATGTCTTGGGACATTTTTCAACAGATAACTTTACACCTACGGGAATAGGAACCTTCACGAGTTTACTGTCATGTATATTAAACCTCTGCAATATTGTCTCAACATACTTCCTCTAATTTAACCAGAGCTTCCTGTTTTCCCGATCATGTTTAATTTCCATGCCCAAAATATAGTTTGCAGCACCAAAATACTTCATGTTAAATTTGGAGGACAATTGGGTCATCAATTCTTGGATAATTTCTTTTTTATTTCCAATCAGCAACATATCATCCACATACAAGACCAAATAAATAACATGGTCACTAATTAATTTAAAATACACATAGTGATCTGCTTTTCTTTTGGTGAAGCTAAGTCCCCATATATATGTAACAAATTTTTTATACCACATCCTTGGTGACTATTTTAACCCATACATATAGTTTTTTAACTGCATACCAAGCCTTTCTTACCCTTCACTGCAAAGCCTTCAGGTTTCTTCATGTAGATCTATTCTTCTAGATCTCTGTGAAGATATGATGTCTTCACATCCATCTGTTCTACCTCAAAATTAAAAGCAACAACAACAAATAAAAGTAATCTAATAGAAGCCACTTTGGCAACAGGAGAAAAAATATCACCAAAATAAATTCTCGACACCTGAGAATAACCTTTTGCTACCAACTGAGCTTTGTACTTCTCCACCTTGCCTTCTGCATTCATATTCTTCTTCAACACCCATTTTCTTCCAATAGGTTTCCTTCCAGCCAACAACTCCACTAGATCCCAAGCCTCATTTTTGTGTAAAGATGGCATTTCATCAACCATGGCCTCTTTCCAGAGTTTTCCATCCTTTGAATCTACCGCCTCCCTAACAATTCTGGGATCATCATTAGGAATAGATAAAGAAAAATTTCAACATAAAGTAGATGGAATATACGGTTATGGCTGCCTTTTTTCGTGAACTAATCTTCTCACATCTGGAGTTTGTGGCTCCTCATCTTCTGTTTCCTCTTCTATTTTAGAGTATGATTCTTCCTCCTTTAGCTCAAACTCTATCTTCTCAATTTCCTTTGGTAGTACTTCATGTTTAATAACATCTTTCACCTCTCTAAACACCACATCATGGTTATACACAACCTTCCTTATTTTTGGGTTCCAAAGCTTATAACCTTTTAAACCATCCTTATATCCAATAATGGTGCACCTTTCATATCAACTATCGAACTTTGTTATTTTCTCCTTTGGAACATGTACATATGCATCACATCGAAATACCCTCAAATGTGAAAGATAATATTTCTTACTAATCCATACCTCTCGTGGAGCCTCTGCCCAAAATTCTTGTCCTAATTCGGCAGCACTGAGCATGCTTTGCACCTTTTCCATCAATGTCCTTTTCATTATTTCTGCAAATCCACTTTGTTGAGGTGTGTATGGAGCATTATTTTATCGTTCTATACCACACTTCATATAAAACTCTTCAAATTCCTTCTTGCAAAGCTCTCCATTGTTGTTTGTCCTCAACACCTTTATCTTTTTCTATGTCTGGTTTTCCACTAGAGCCTTAAATTCTTTAAACCTGTCAAAGACTTCACCTGAGGAAATATATCTATGTATTCCTTGAGAAGTCATATATAATGATACATAGTACACAAACTTTCCCAGTGATGGAACTGACACAGGTCCAAACACATCACTATGCACAAGCTCTAATATATGTTTCACCCTCTTAGCACCGGAGGGGAAACTCACCTAATTTTGCTTCCCATATACACAATTTTCACAGAAATCAAAATCCAAAGAGTAATTAGACATACCTTCTACCATACCATTACCATGAAGTATTTGAAGTCTCTTCTCTCCATTATGTCCAAACCTTTGATGCAATAGCATGGTCTTTTCTCCAGAGACCACTAGATTTTCTGCTCCACTTTCAGGAACCATAGAACTGTTGCACTCATCAATAAAAATGCTACCTTGAAGCTTGTATAGAGTTCCAATCTGAACACCCTGCATATATATCAGTGCTCCCCAAACCAATTGTAGGTATCTTTCGAAAACAACATTTTTACACCTACATCATCTAACTTGCTTACAAAAATTAGATTTTTGGCCAATGCAGAACACATGGAAGTGTTCTAATCCTTCCACCTTGCAACTTCAACTTGACTTTTCCACAACCAACAATTCGAGTCTTCCTATCATACCCTAAGAAGACATCACCGACATCATATTTATCATACTCGCAGAATCACTCTCTATGGGGAGTGAAGAGAAAGGATGCACCTGAGTCAATCAACCATGCCTCATGATCTACATGTGTACTTGAAGAAGAAGCCATGTACCCATCCCCACTTTCATCTGAGGATGTTTTCACCTCTACAGAAGGAGCATCATCAGATCCCTTTCCTTTCTCAGGAGATTTAGATTTGTAGTCCCTTTTGAAGTGCCCTTCCTTTCTGCATTTCCAGCAGAACTTTATAGGTTTTCCTATAGATTTAGATATCCCTCTAGATTTAGATCTCCCACTTGAGGACTTATTTTTGTTTCTGTTTTGGGACTGTCCTTGTACAGATAACGCATCATCATTCTAGCCCTCCATATTTTTACATCTCATCTCCTATAACAACAAGGATGAGACTATTTCATCAAACTACAAGGCAGATCAATTGCTACCTATTGCAACAACCAGACTATCCCATGAATCTGGTAGAGAACACAACAAACTGATGCACTTATCATCATCTAAAATTTTAATATCAATAGATAATAATTGGCTTACCAGAGTATTAAAGGCATTCAGATTCCCTGTCACCGAGTCTCCATCTTTCATCCTTAGGTTATACATATTTTTCCATAGGAACAATTTATTCACCAGAGACTTAGATTGGTACAAAGTCCCTAACTTGTCCCATAAAGCCTTCACCGAATCTTTCCTTGATACATTCAACAATACTGAATCTGAGACACACAATTGTACTGTGATCTTTTCCTTCCGATCCAAATTTTCCTAATCTTCAGATGACATTGTTGTTGGTTTAGTTCTCGGATCTACCGAGATCAACTAATCTTTATCCACTAGTAGATCCTCCATCTTGAGTTTACATAACTCAAAACTTTGACCATTGAATTTCTCGATCTCTATCTTTCCACTGCTCGCTATCTTCTTTCACCACAAGAATTGATCCCATAGATCTCCCAATAAACAGGGTTTACCACAAGCCTGAGCAAAACCCCTCAGCAGCAAATGCGTCCCCTTGAAGCCAAAACAACTCTGATACCAAATGTAGGTTTTAACCTCGTACATAAATTACCTACATATGAATTAAAAAAACAGAAAATAAACGATGGCAAGAGCATAAAACATAAAACATATAGACACAGAGATTTTCCCCTGGATCCCAAAATAGGGACTACCAGATTGATTTTTTGTTATATTCCTTTCAATCTTACAATACACATATATACATGCAGAATCATCCATAAACCCCAATCCATTAAACCTAGATTAGAACATAACCGTAGTTCCTGTTATCACTTAAGAAATCTGATGCTAAAATTTCTCATCCTAGCCCGATGACAAAGGTCAGTGTTAGTCTAAGTTGATTTAATTTTTTCCTTAAAGTATGAAGTCTTAGGAGGTCATGAGTCAAGTGTATTCTTATCTACCATTGGTCCCCATCATTCACCATTGATTTCATAGTCATGTGTCACTTTGTTATCCATCACAAAACCTTTTTGGTAATTGCATAGCGCATGCATTCTTTTTAAAGTGTTTTTGCAACGCATGCATTCTGTTTAGCAGTTTCGCAGCGCAAAACTCATTAGATGTTTTCGCAGCACAAAACCTTATTAGGTGATTTTGCAGCGCATCATTCAAAATTTAAACTAACCGCGCTGCGAAATCAGGGATTCGTGCATTCCGCAGCGAATCTTTCCCAAATGTCAAATCTGTTAGGTAAATTAGTGGCTGCGTCATCTTGTGTCAGTTCATGTACTCCACTTATCATGTTCCACCACCCATCTCCATTATCACCACCATTAGATTTGTTGATACACACAGATTACAATTTCCAAGAAAAGCCACCTTGCACAAGTCTTAATGATGATTGTAAGCCTTTCATGAATAACAAATCTGCAAGATTGCAATTTGAAAGATTATAAACGGCAAGATTTCAATTTTAAATAACATTGTAATCAAGCTAGGCAGCAAATCAAGTGAGGCAGATTTTCAAATGAAGCTGAGTTTTTCACAGTTCGAACAGAGCTAGTATTCCTTGCTTACAGGTCATTAAGATTTCATGGAGAGATCAGTAGCGAAGAAAGAACACAGATCAGGCAAATGTCTGAGAAATGAGCCTGAAGGTTTGGATATAACACTGAAGAATAAAGATGTGGAGAAGGCATTTAAAAAAGCCGGATGTTGGAATTTTTGCAGGAAGTTACAAGGAGGGCATGCACAGGTGACCAAAGAATTTGCGCTAAATTTCACAGGATTAAATTCAAAGGTGGATATAATGGAATTGCAGGTCTCACCAGAGATGATATCCAATTTGATAGAGATTCCACGAGGGCAAGAAAATTGGTTCAAAAATTTCAAATTTGACATGAATCCATGCAAAGAGTTTTTAAAGAAGGAATTTGTTAATTCAGATTTGAGTAAGTCAGTTCCTAGGAGCTATGTCAAAGATTCCTATGCACATTTACTCACCTGTATACATAAATACCTGACTTGCGAAGGAAGTTTGAGTAAGATGTGTGACAAAGTACAATTGAGAAAGGAGGCTTGTGAAACTTCTCTGTTTCACCATGGCTTGATTAAATTACTTGTTTTGCATGAGCTTCAAAGGGTAGGAAAAGACTGGAATACATTTATTTTCATGGCTGGTTTCAGAAGCCAGACTGGCCTCAGTCCTCTACCTGCAAAAGATCTTACAACAGCAGGTCTTCAAACAGAAACAAGAGCCAAGAGGTTTCCAAAATTAAAGGCAAGGAAACAAGTTAGAGAGTCTGTAAAGCCACTGATCATTCAAGACACACCTCAACAGTCAATTAAAGAAAAATATCAAGTTAAAGAGACTGCACATGAAACAAGCATAGCTGAAGTAGTTCCAAGGAGAAGAACGAGAAGTCAGATGGCTAAAGAAAAGGGTAAGTCAGTAGCTGTTGAAGAAAGTCCAGTTTCGAAGGGAAATTTAAATGATTTATTGCGGGCAATTGACTTTGAAGAGTCTCCGCTAGTTCAAGATGATTTGATGCAGTCAGAAAAACAGAAGACAAAGAAAGCTAAAGCCTCAAAGAAACTTAAGTTTGATGAGCAAGTTGAACAATTTGTTTTCAAACCCAGGAGACCCATAACAAGGAAATTTCAGCAAGTACAGGAGGTAACACCAAGAACAGATGAAACAGGGGAAGAGATACAACCCCGTCAAAGAAAGGACAAAGGCAAAACAGTTTCCACACATAAAGAAGATAGTATAGAGGACTTGAAAAGAAGATTGAAATCTGCTAACCTTGAGATTGCCATACTGAGGAAAGCTGCTAGGAAACATGCCATACAACAAGCAAATTATTACAGATTGAGGACCTTATGGGAAGAAAAAACAACTATAGAGGTGGTTGACTATAATACTCAATTCCACACCTGGACAGTACCGGCAATTAAAGAAGCAAAGTTCATCAGAATGATTAATATGCAATTAAGAGCTGGAATCAAGGTCATGAAGAAAGAAATTGAAGATTTAAAGGTACAGTTAGGTCAGTTGAAAGAATCTTCTTAATGAAATCTCATTTCAAGTAAGTCTATGCTTCAAAGTTTGTTGATTTTGCTTAGTGTCACCTTTTTGAAGAATCATGCACATCCATTCAGTGTTGAAAAGTTTTGGAATAGTTGAAAGAAGGTTTTGATTGCAAAGGGCTCAAATAAATAAAGTTCTGGTTTGAAACTATGATTTTTGAAGCAACTCAACAGTTTCGTAGCGCGCTACGAAACTGCTGAAGGTGATGATCAAAGCTCAGTAGTTTCGTAGCGCGCTACGAAATTGCTGAAGCCAAACAGTCCAATTTCAATTAACCAGTTTTGAATATGAGCGGGAATTTTCAAAGGTGAATGTCTACAAGGTATGCACGGCATCAGCTGAAGCTATTAAGATCAAACCAAGTCAAGATAGGTGGAGATAATAGGCATACAAATCTCAGTTTAGATTTTTGTCATAAAGTGAGTATATTTACCACACTTCAGGATATCTAGAACAGTTTGCAAGAATTTTGGCTTTCATGCATGTAAACGGTGGACAACACATCAAGGATGTGGCAGTCTACTCTATTTTGGGTAATTAAAAGATAAACGATGCACTTTGTTGAATCTGAACATCTTGAGGCAAACTAAATAATGGTACACAAGGGTAGTTTCCTATATTTCAGGACAATGGAGAGGATGTGGCATAGAAGATCAACATGGAGCCTTGAACACTCATTATTGCCAAACTAAAAGGAACCAGATGTCAAAGAACGAGAACAATTATAGCCAAGGCTTTTATTAGCATAACATGGTGTTAGAATCCTACTTGATTTAGATCTCTGGAAAGTTTAGTTGAAGTCCATTACATTTAATAGGCAGTTAAAAGTTGATTAGGTGTCATTAGAAGTAGATTTCGAGTTTCCCTCATGCTTGAGGAGGAATCTCATCAGATAGAAGAACTCTATATATAGCTGGAGCAGCAATGTAATAAGGGTTGGAAATTTTATGAAAAACTCTGATATTTGGCTTGTGTAATACTCTGTTTTAGTAATACATGTTTGTCTTTACTTCTCAGGATTCATGAGGGATTTGATGTTCAGAATGTGTGATATTGTTCTTTTCCTAATTCTTACAGTGGTATGAATGTGCAATCACTTAGAAATCACTTGAGGTGCTCTAACTTCCTGTATGCATTCATAGACTATGTGGTCCTATCTGAGTTGGTATGTTCTGAATATTTTAAATTCTGAATGCCCTAACTTCTATGTAAGGTTGAAATCATTGTCATATTGAAATGATGCTGACTCCATAAGCCCAATGGATAGATTTTAATTTTGTTTCCATCATTCATATTTTTTACATTTGTTTCACAAGAGTTAGCCATCTTAACTATAATCAAAATCATTAACCCTTTTGAGAGAGCCCTCTTAGGTTGAGGAGGCTAAGCCTCATCCTAAAGTAGGTGTGAAATAGTTACTTGAGGTCTTCCTAGTCTGCAGCCTTCCAGGGTCAGATTTTGAGATAACAGTTCCCTTGACCGGATCTACAAAATACCATGGATAGAAAACAAGCATGCCCAAAACCATGTGCGAAATCCATGCACAAACCCATAGGTATGACTGCCCACCTAATATAGGGTCCAAAACAAATTTTCTTGGGGCACTACCCCAGACCCTGTGCAATGGCGCTACTGCCTCCCCTGCTGCGCTCGTCGCAACGTATAAGGGGGGCTTCCGCCCCCCTTGTGACTCCCTCGCACGTGGGGTAGTTGATCCAAATTTAAACAGGAATGCAACAAATTATAGATATTGCTGAGGAGGTAAATCCCCTCTGCGGACATAGGTAATCCCTACTAGCCGAGATCGGGTCTAGCAATAATCATACAATGCTATCATGAAAGTTCCTAATTGCAAATTAAAGACCAATGATGAGGGCCTACCTGCATTTCAACACTAGTTCTTGTAGAAGAGTTGACGCTCCCGTTCCTTTGCTCCAGCAAATCACGATCCCCACGATCCCTGTGAATGGACACCTGCACATACAAAGAACGACACAAACATAAGCATAAAATACAATAGATGCAACTATATATCAGTCAGAAAGGATATAACTCATCATCATTACAAGGAACAATAAGAGTGGAACCATAACAATAGTCGTTTATTAATGATAAACAAAGAAGAATACAACCATAGTTCTGACGTCAAATCCTCCTTTGGCTGGGTGATCAGTAGCACATG